>JAKCOZ010000008.1:38919546-38939546 GCA_022605955.1 Rallus limicola
CCCCCACACACACACACACACACCCCCCCCCCAGACACACACACCCCCCCCCCAGACACACACACCCCCCCCCCCAGACACACACACCCCCCCCCCAGACACACACAGACACACACAGACACACACAGACACACACAGACACACACAGACACACACAGACACACACAGACACACACAGACACACACAGACACACACAGACACACACAGACACACACAGACACACACAGACACACACAGACACACACAGACACACACAGACACACACAGACACACACAGACACACACAGACAGACACACACAGACAGACACACACAGACAGACACACACAGACAGACACACACAGACAGACACACACAGACAGACACACACAGACAGACACACACAGACAGACACACACAGACAGACACACACAGACAGACACACACAGACAGACACACACAGACAGACACACACAGACAGACACACACAGACAGACACACACAGACAGACACACACAGACAGACACACACAGACAGACACACACAGACACACACACACAGACACACACACACAGACACACACACACAGACACACACACACAGACACACACAGACACAGCCAGCCTGGCATGATCACCCAGCATTTTGATGTAAAGCAGCCCTGGTTCTGTGACCTGTCAGAATGTCTCTTCCAGAAAGTTCTTTGCAGAGGAGAGCCCCAGGCTGCTGACATTCCCCTGCTTCCCAAGCTTTAGGGCAACTCTTTGCTTTCTGTTTGAGCTCCCTAAGGACTGGGAGAGCTGGCCAAGCAACAGCCTCACCTCAAAGTCCCAGTGCCCACAGCCTTGCTGCCCAGCCAAGAGAAGAGCAGAGGAACCCCAAGCAGAGCAGGTGTCAGTACAGCCTGGTTACCAGCACCCAGCCCAGCACAGTGTTTCCAAACAGGTTGGCTGGGGCCCTGGGCAACCTTGTGTAGCTCCAGGCCTGGAGGTTGGTGTCCTCTGCCTGTGGCAGGGGGGTTGGAGCTCTGTGACCCTTGGGGTCCCCTCCCAACCCAGCCCAGTCTATGGTTCTATCAGGGGTACACCTCACAAGGTGGGGAAACAGAAAGGGAACAGCCCTTTACCCAAAAGCCTTGCTCTGTTCCCCCCCCCCAGCACTGCCAATGAACCAGCCAAAGCTGGGACAACTGGAAGGGGAGTTTAGAAGAGCAGAAAGAAAAAAAAATTTAAAAGAGAATAAAAAAATAAGATTCCAAACTCTCCAGAAAGGCTTGAGAAAAGCTCTGGTCACATCACACACTCCTCAAGGCACACACAAAGTCACAGCTACAGCCCTGGCACTTTGGGGCATCAGCACAAGAGAGCAGCCCAGCCACTGCTGCCAACCAGCAGAAAGGTGTCTGCACCAACCCCATGGAGAAGCCTGTTGGAAAGGGAGAGAAAACTTGGCTTTGCAGAGCAAGGAGACCTGAGTCCTGCCTTGATTCCTGAACTGGTCTGGAAACTGGGGGGAAAAAAAAAACTCTGTGCTTCCCTGCATCTGACACCAGGACAGCAAAGCTGCAACACCCTGAGACAGCAGGGTCACAGAACCACTGGGGTGGGAAGGGCCCCCCCAGAGCCCATGGGGTCCAACCCCCTGCCAAAGCAGGGTCCCTAGCACAGGGCACACAGGGCGGTGTCCAGACGGGGCTGGAATCTCTCCAGAGAAGGAGACTCCACACCCCTTGGGCAGCCTGGCCCAGGGCTCCCTCACCCTCACTGGGAAGAAGTTCTTCCCCACATTGGGGGGGAACTCCCTGTGCTCCAACTTGAGGCCATCGCCCCTTGTCCTGTCCCCACAGACACTGAGCAGAGGCTGCCCATGGCCCCTGTGTCCCATCCTTCAGATACTGATAAACATTAATCAGGTCCCCCCTGAGTCTTCTTCTCTCCAGGCTGAACAGCCCCAGCTCCCTCAGCCTTTCCTCACAGGGGAGATGCTCCAGGCCCTTCAGCATCTCCACAGCCTCCTCTGGCCTCTCTCCAGGAGATCCCTGTCTGTTTGATCCCAGGGAGCCCAGCACTGGACACAACACTGCAGGTGGGGCCTGAGCAGGGCAGAGCAGAGGGGGAGGATCCCCTCCTGTGACCTGCTGCCCACACTCCTCCTGATGCCCCCAGGATCCCATTGTCTCTCTCAGCCCCAGGACACACTGCTGGCTCATGGCCACCCTGTCACCCACCAGGACCCCCAGGTCCTTCTCCACAGAGCTCCTCTCCAGCAGCTCCCCCAGCCTGGCCTGATCCCAGCAGTTCTTCCTCCCCAGGTGCCAGACTCTCCCCTTGCTCTTGTTGAACTTGATGAGGTCTCTCCCAGCCCAGCTCTCCAGCCTGGCCAGGTCTCTCTGGGTGGCAGAGCAGTGTCCTGTGTGTCAGCCACTCCTCCCAGCTCTGGATCATCAGACACTTGCTGAGGGGGGATGCTGTCCCCTCATCAGGGATGCTGATGAAGATATTAACCAGGGCTGGACCCAGCACAGAGCCCCTGGGAAACACTGCTGGTCACAGGCCTCCAGCCAGACAGATGAGAAACCCCTGTCTGACAGGTGACAGCTCATTAGCTTTCCAATATATTAGTAGGTCAATTAATGAAATCCAATTCATGTACTATTGTACAGCTCTTCACCTAGGTGGAAATTGAGACTCTCCACAGTTCTTGATCAAGCTCACACCTGGAGAGACTCATTTTCCACATCTGATAGCCCAGCTCTGCCAGGGGGCTGGGTCACACACCAAGGGTGCAACACCCCGCCGCCTCGGGGCCCAGCTGCAACACCCCACCACCTCGGGGCCCAGCTGCAACACCCCACCACCTTGGGGCCCAGCTGCAACACCCCACCACCTCGGGGCTCACCTGCAACACCCCATCACCTCGGGGCTCACCTGCAACACCCCACCACCTCGGGGCTCAGCTGCAACACCCCACCACCTCGGGGCTCAGCTGCAACACCCCATCACCTCGGGGCTCAGCTGCAACACCCCATCACCTCGGGGCTCAGCTGCAACACCCCATCACCTCGGGGCTCACCTGCAACACCCCGCCACCTCGGGGCTCACCTGCAACACCCCACCACCTCGGGGCTCACCTGCAACACCCCACCACCTCGGGGCCCAGCTGCAACACCCCACCACCCCGGGGCTCACCTGCAACACCCCATCACCTCGGGGCTCAGCTGCAACACCCCACCACCTCGGGGCCCAGCTGCAACACCCCACCACCTCGGGGCTCAGCTGCAACACCCCATCACCTCGGGGCTCACCTGCAACACCCCGCCACCTCGGGGCTCACCTGCAACACCCCGCCACCTCGGGGCTCACCTGCAACACCCCACCACCTCGGGGCCCAGCTGCAACACCCCACCACCCCGGGGCTCACCTGCAACACCCCATCACCTCGGGGCTCAGCTGCAACACCCCACCACCTCGGGGCCCAGCTGCAACACCCCACCACCCCGGGGCTCACCTGCAACACCCCATCACCTCGGGGCTCACCTGCAACACCCCACCACCTCGGGGCCCAGCTGCAACACCCCACCACCTCGGGGCTCACCTGCAACACCCCATCACCTCGGGGCTCACCTGCAACACCCCACCACCTCGGGGCTCAGCTCCAACACCCCACCACCTCGGGGCTCAGCTCCAACACCCCACCACCTCGGGGCTCAGCTCCAACACCCCACCACCTCGGATCACAGCTGCAACACCCCACCACCTCGGGGCCCAGCCCTGAAGCACACAGGACAAGGCAGGTGGCTCACACAACACCCCTTTCCCTCCTCACACCAGCAGAGCTGTTGGGACCTGCCCACATTTCTCCTCCAAGGCTTAACAGACAATGGCTTTGCTCACCTGATCTCTGGTAAGAAGGTCTTCTTGTAAGCATCCTCAATGCCCTGGAGATACTGAGGAGACACCTTTTTCTCATATGGCTAAGAAGAAACAGAAGACAAGGCTGTGAGAGGAGTTTCCCCACCAGCAGGTTCCAGCTCAAGCAGAAGGGGCTGCAGCACCAACTGCCAGGAGCTCAGCCCTCTCTCAGCACTCAAGACACCCAAGGGAGCCCCACACACACCTCACAGTTTGAAGAGGTAACACATCTGGAGTGTTTAGAGCTTCTGATGTGGCAGGAAGCACCCAGAGCCACCAAGGAAAGGGTGGGTGGGCAGTAAGCACTGCTTTGCCCCACACCATGACATCCATGGCTCTAGTGAGGAGCATAAGCAGAGCCATAAATCACAAGCCTCAAGGACATCAGCTTTCCAAGGAGGAATCAGTCCTACCTGGACATTCAAGGACATTTATATAGACTCATCCAGAAAATAGAAGTTCATCTGAGTCCATGATTCATTCTATGAGTCTATGGAGAGTTGGAGAGGGGTCAGAGGAGCCAGGAGGATGATCTGGCTGGAGCAGCTCCCCTGTGGAGAGAGGCTGAGGGAGCTGGGCTGGGTCAGCCTGGAGAAGAGAAGGCTGTGGGGGGACCTCATTGCAGCCTGCCAGTCCCTGAAGGGAGCAGAGACACAGGAGGGGAATCAGCTTGTTCAAGGGCAGAGCCTGGCAGGACAAGGGGGATGGAGTGAAGCTGGAGGAGGGAAGGGGGAGAGGAGAGATTGGGGGGAAGTTCTTTGCAGAGAGAGTGGTGAGGGTCTGGAAGGGGCTGCCCAGAGAGGGGGTGGGTGCCCCATCCCTGGGGGTGTTGAAGGCCAGGTTGGCTGGGGCCCTGGGCAACCTTGTGTAGCTCCAGGCCTGGAGGTTGGTGTCCCTGCCTGTGGCAGGGGGTTGGAGCTCTGGGACCCCTGGGGTCCCTCCCAACCCACACCAGGCTGGGATTCTATGAGACTTTTTGAACTAGAGGGCCAACATGCACCCACTTCCACAGGTTCAGATGAGTGCCTGGGTGACCACCCAACAGAATGACCAGGTTGGAAAAGCCCTTTAAGCTCATGGAGTCCAACCATCCCTGCCCTGTGCTGCCCCAGATCCCTGAGCACCTCATCTCCCCTCTGTTCAACACCCCCAGGGGCAGGGACTCAGCCCCTCCCTGGGCAGCCTGGGCCAGGCCCTGACAACTCTGCCAGGGAAGAACTTTGCCCTCCCAGCTGAGCTGACCCTGCCCTGGCCCAGCTTGAGCCCATTGCCCCTTGTCCCAGCTCCTGTCCCCTGGCTGAAGAGACCAGCGCCCACCTCTCTGCACCCTCCTGGCAGGGCAGGGGAGGGGGGGAGAAGGGCTCCCCTCAGCCTCCTCTTCTCCAGCCTCAACACCCCCAGCTCCCTCAGCTGCTCCTCAGAGGATCTGCCCTCCAACCACCCACTCCACAACCCTTCTCTGGAGTTCTGTGCATGTCATCCAAGAGCTCACCTTCCACACAGGAGACTCCAATGCCACCTTTGCAAAAACACCAAGAATTTCTCTAGTCTACCATGAGTTCCTTCACTTCAATCCTAAAATGAAGTTACATTTGCTGCTTGAAGCATTGATCCAAGATGAGCACAAGACACTCAGGGATGTGGTTTAGTAGAGGACAGGTAGAGTTGGACTCGATCTCAGAGGTCTATTCCAAGCCAGTGACTCTGTGATGCCTGTTGCACTGGAAGGATGTGTGTCCCTGCTCACTGGACCCACTGGAGGGCTGTTCTTTTTCCAGTGCCCTGCAACAACAGTGTGCTGCACACCCATCAACCAACCCATCTGCCAAGTAGGCAGAATTCCCAAGGCCAGCCAGCCATTCCCAAACAAGCACTAGTGTTGAGCAGTGCTGCTGCCCCCAGCAAGGTACAAGTCACACTAGCAACTTCTACCAGAAGGTCTCCAAAACACCACTGACTTTCCCTTTCCCAAGGGCAAAGCAATTACCAGGTGCCCATGACACAAAGAAGCTTCTAATGCTATTGCTGGAGATGCTAAAAACCTACTTCTTTGACAAGAAAGCCACAGCCTGGTCATTAAAGCATAGAGGCATGGTCAGTCATGGCCTGAACTGCTGGAGGGCAGGACAGGAGAGTCACTCAACCAACACACCAAGCAATTCAGGCCACACAGATCACAAAGCAGCAGGGGCAGCGTTTCCACTGACAGCTCTGGAGTCCCTTCCCTTCAGTAACCATCAGCTTCCACCTGAAATGAGCAGGAAACTGGAGCAGATGCTGCTAGAACACTAGCAGGCAGCAGGTGCTTCAAGCTAAGCAGGTGTCACTGAGCTCTTTGGAAACAACCTGGATTCCAACAGCCTGCTTCTGGAGCAGAGAGCCTTAAACAGCAGCAATGAGAGACAGACAGAAGGGTTACTCTTGCCCAAACTGCAACTCAGAGAGTATCAGGGATTATCACAGAATGACCAGGTTGGAAAAGCCCTTTAAGCTCATGGAGTCCAACCATCCCTGTCCTGTGCTGCCCCAGATCCCTGAGCACCTCATCTCCCCTCTGTTCAACACACCCAGGGGCAGGGACTCAGCCCCTCCCTGGGCAGCCTGGGCCAGGCCCTGACAGCTCTGCCAGGGAAGAACTTTGCCCTCCCAGCTGAGCTGACCCTGCCCTGGCCCAGCTTGAGCCCATTGCCCCTTGTCCCAGCTCCTGTCCCCTGGCTGAAGAGACCAGCGCCCACCTCTCTGCACCCTCCTGGCAGGGCAGGGGAGGTGGGGAGAAGGTCTCCCCTCAGCCTCCTCTTCTCCAGGCTCAACACCCCCAGCTCCCTCAGCTGCTCCTCAGAGGATTTGCCCTCCAGCCCCTTCCCCAGCCTGGCTGCCCTTCTCTGCACTCACTCCAGGCCCTCCATGTCCTTCTGATGCTGAGGAGCCCAGAACTGGACCCAGCACTCCAGGTGCAGCCTCCCCAGTGCCCAGCCCAGGGTCACAATCCCCTCCCCAGACCTACTGGCCACACTATTGCTGACACAAGCCAGGATGCCATTGGCTTTCCTGGCCCCCTGGGCACACTGCTGGCTCATGTTCAGCCTGCAGTCACCCAACACCCCCAGGTCCTTCTCTGCCTGACAGCTCTCCAGCCAGTCTCCCCCAGCCTGTAGTGCTGCAGGGGGTTGTTGAGTCCCATGTGCAGCACTCTACACTTGGCCTTGTTAAACCTCATCCCATTGGGCTCAGCCCATGGGTCCAGCCTGGTCAGATCCCTCTGCAGAGCCTCCCTACCCAAGGATGTTTTAGGTAATAAATCAAAGTTTTCTTCAAACCTGTCAGGCTTTCTGCAGTTCAATCCTGCCCTTGACTGCAATTCCCCTCAGCCTTGTGAACAAGGCAAACATCATTCAGCCCTCAGCATGCAGCTGAGCACAGTTACAGACACAACATCACAGAAGGGAGAAGGAAAAACCCAACCCAAAAGCCTTATTTGGACCAGGCACCCTACAGAGGTACCCCCACAGCTCCTCCTTCCAGACTATTTCAGTAGCCCCACAATTCATTATGCTGGTGTAGCCAGAGAGGAAATTTGAAGGCAACACCACAGAAGAAAGTTGATTTTCCTTTTTTAAGAGTAGTCTCCATCCAATACCATGGCTTAAAAAAATACATCCTAGAAGGATTGAGAGCCACAGTATCAATGTCTCACAGCTGTCAAAGATCAACCACAGTTAGGAGCCACACATCATGACCTCAGGCTAGATCCATCCTGCACTGGAGACAAGAAGCAGCTGAACTTGTTGTCAGCTCCACATTGCATTAACCAGAAAGCACCCTGGGCTTCTCTCCCCAGTCACCTCACAAAGCCAGTTTGGAAACTGATCATAGAATCCCAGACTGGGCTGGGTTGGGAGGGACCCCAAGGGTCACAGAGCTCCAACCCCCTGCCACAGGCAGGGACACCAACCTCCAGGCCTGGAGCTACACAAGGTTGCCCAGGGCCCCAGCCAACCTGGCCTTCAACACCCCAGGGATGGGGCACCCACCCCCTCTCTGGGCAGCCCCTGCCAGCCCCTCACCACTCTCTCTGCAAAGAACTTCCCCCTAAGATCTCCTCTCCCCCTTCCCTCCTCCAGCTTCACTCCATCCCCCTTGTCCTGCCAGGCTCTGCCCTGGAACAAGCTGATTCCCCTGCTGTGTCTCTGCTCCCTTCCCTTGGGTTTGCTGGCTCCAAGCAGGAGGCTTTCATGACCTCTCAGAGTTCACTGAACTTGGTGAGGCCCAGGCCAACATCAGCACAGCCTGGGAAGCTGGAGAAGGGGACAGCCAGTTGGGCTGTCCAGCTCTGAGGAAGCCCAGTGTTACAGCGTGCTGCAAGGGGAGCATCACCCAGGCACAACTCCTGCAACAGCAGCCAGGGAGGCTGGTTTGCAGGGGGGTTGCTTTGTTTCAAGGGTTGTTTGTGCAGAGCTGCTCAGTACAGCACCCTGGGGCACTCAGGAGAAGCTGAGTTTTAGAGCCAGCACACCAGAACCCTCACAGAGCCAGCACCACCACACAGCTCTTACACCTGAGAGGGGCAGAAGCTTCTTCAGAGGCAGCACCCAATGCAAACCCCACCAGCCTCAGGCTCAAGGGCACCATGCCAGACTTGCAGGCAGAGATAAGCTTACCTGGCCTTTCTCTTGAATCCTCTTCTGCACCTCAGGGACAGGTACATCTATATAGATGGTCAGGTGAGGTGGCAGGAACTCAGAAATGCTGATCTCTTTGATCTCCTTGTAGTGATCCAGACCTGGATAAAAACCAAAACCAAGCAGAGCAGAGAGCTGAAGGCAGCCCAGGGAACACACCCACACCCAGGGCACCTTCAAATCCAAACCCACTGGGTAATGCATCCACAAGCAGCTCTGGAGCCTCTTCCTGCATTTGCTGAACATGTTCTATCCCAGGGGTGGGAAGGGCCCCCCCAGAGCCCATGGGGTCCAACCCCCTGCCAAAGCAGGGTCCCTAGGACAGGGCACACAGGGCGGTGTCCAGACGGGGCTGGAATCTCTCCAGAGAAGGAGACTCCAC
This sequence comes from Rallus limicola, assembly GCA_022605955.1. Taxonomy (NCBI): domain Eukaryota; kingdom Metazoa; phylum Chordata; class Aves; order Gruiformes; family Rallidae; genus Rallus; species Rallus limicola. The sequence goes on from JAKCOZ010000008.1 coordinate 38,928,498, forward strand.
ACCCCCTGGGCAGCCTGGCCCAGGGCTCCCTCACCCTCACTGGGAAGAAGTTCTTCCCCACATTGGGGGGGAACTCCCTGTGCTCCAACTTGAGCCCATCACCCCTTGTCCTGTCCCCACAGACACTGAGCAGAGGCTGCCCATGGCCCCCTGCATCCCACCCTTCAGCTCTTGATCCCCAGGGATCAGATCCCCTCTCAGGCTGCTTCTCTCCAGGCTGAGCAGCAGTAAAATCAACTCCCTGCCTGTTGTACTTGTAGCACCCTCTTGGCTGATGCAAGTTTAGGGAGGGGATTCCCTTCAAATAGGAACTTCCAGGAAGCTTCTAGAATAAAAAAAGTCTCCCAGAAACAGAAAGTAAGATGCAGTTAAGCTAAGAAGCTACGTGCACTGAGAGCAGAGAAACCAACCCCAGGTACATCAGAGAGGGGGATTTGCCCTGGGCAACCTTGTGTAGCTCCAGGCCTGGAGGTTGGTGTCCCTGCCTGTGGCAGGGGGTTGGAGCTCTGTGATCCTTGGGGTCCCTTCCAGCCCAGCCCAGGCTGGGATTCTGGGATTTCTGACTTGAACTTTAGAGAAACCAAGTTATTTTCCTCCATCCTGGAGGAGAGAAGGCTGTGGGGGGACCTCACTGCAGCCTGCCAGTCCCTGAAGGGAGCAGAGACACAGGAGGGGAATCAGCTTGTTAAAGGGCAGAGACTGGCAGGACAAGGGGGATGGAGTGAAGCTGGAGGAGGGAAGGGGGAGAGGAGATGTTGGGGGGAAGTTCTGTGCAGAGAGAGTGGTGAGGGGCTGGCAGGGGCTGCCCAGAGAGGGGGTGGGTGCCCCATCCCTGGGGGTGTTGAAGGCCAGGTTGGCTGGGGCCCTGGGCAACCTTGTGTAGCTCCAGGCCTGGAGGTTGGTGTCCCTGCCTGTGGCAGGGGGCTGGAGCTCTGGGATCCCTGGGGTTCCTCCCAACCCAGCCCAGGCTGGGATTCTGTGATCCTCTCAGAACTGCAGCACTGGGGATGCCTGAGGTACCCACTGGCCTCTTGACACAGCCTCATGCACAAAACAACCAGCCCCATTTAACCACAAAGAGGATGTTGAGGCAGTGGAAGAAAGTCACAGGCTTGAAGACAACATGACAAGCAGCACTCCACTTATTTCCCACCACAGGAGGAGACCCAGCATGAGGCAGGCATTCTCCTCACCCTCCAGTGCACACACAGAATCATGCTGAGGGAAAGCAAATTATTTAAAGAGGTCCCCAACCCAGCAGCATCCCTCTTCTCCTGCAGCAGAGGCTTATCTACACCACTCTCACTCAACTGCTCCATGCTCTGTGCAAGCAACAGCAGATCTTTTCTCCAAAAAAACAAGGCAACCAGACTCCTCTCTGCAGGGCAGGACCACAGGACCTCACCAGAGAGAAAAATTTTAGGTCTGTGCAAGTGGGTTCTTCAACCACATCAATAACCCAAAGTATTTCTGGGGTAAGAGCTGGTAATTAGGAAGAAACACAGAAAGAGGGGAGGCATCTGGTCAGGTTTTAGTGCTATTAACAGCACAGGCTCCATTAAACTTAGCTCAAGTGGAAGCTTTCCTCCATGAACCTTCCCAAGCTTTCAAAAATAAGAGCCCACTGTGCTTGGCACCAGAGGAAGCAGCAGCACCTCCACCCAAGGGGTTTGCTGTTGAAGGACTGCATGACTTGTTAAGAGTTTTATCATCTAAAGTGTTTATTTATGGGTTGCTGGGCTTTGCCTCTCCACCACAGAGCTGTAAGACACAGGGACAACCAGCTCTCAAGCTTCTCCAGCAAGAGTTGGAACTGGCAGGAGGTGTTCAAAGGAAACCCACGCCCCTCAAGCCCAAGGCAAATCAAAGAGGATGGCAGGAAGATGGGGCAGCATAAGGGAATGGTTATCTTCACCTCAGGAGTAGCCAAAATATCAGTCACCTAAGGCCTGGCAGCAACAAGAAGTTCAGCAGCAACAGTCTGGAGAAGAGGAGGCTGAGGGGAGACCTTACTGCTCTCTCCAGCTTCCTGGAAGGAGGTTGTGAGGAGCTGGGGTTCAGCCTCTTCTCACAGATAACCAGTGACAGGACAGGAGGGAATGGCTGCAAGTTGCACCAGGGGAGGCTCAGGTTAGAAAGGAGGAGACATTTCTGCTCAGGAGGAGCAGTTGGGCACTGGAACAGGTTGCCCAGGGAGGTGGAGGAGTCAACATTTCTCAGGGTGTTTAAGGCTGGATGAGGTGACTCCCTGGGGACCAGGCTGGAGCAGTCTGGGCCTGAGAGACATCCTGTGACTGCACCCCAGAGCAGTGAGCCACGCTGGGGCAGCTGGGCAAGAGCTAAAGCCCAGTTGGAGAAGCTTGTGGAAGATACCATTAGTTTCTGTCCTTGTGGAGGCTGCTTTACCCATGGCTAATTGCTGCACCATCTCTCCCTGCCCTTATCCCAACCCACAAGCCTTTCCTGACATTTTCTTTCCCCTGTCCAGCTGAGGAGGGAAGAGAGGAAGCAGCTTTGGGGGGGGGGGGTGGCACCTGGCCCCCAGCCAGGGTCAGCCCACCACCCCTTCTGTGAGGAGATGACTGTCAGGGGCTGAGGCACTCCTTCCTTTCACACTGGGACTACACTGCCTCTTCTCCACCACATACACATCCCCCCCATCTATTTAGAAACACTGCCCAGGAGAATTTGTTCCAGCACTTTCCTGAAGATGAAGCAGCAGCTGACTGGCCTGTAGCTTCCTGGATCCTCCTTCTGGAAGGGCAACATTTGTGACCTTCCAAATTCAAAAGGGAGCTGGCTGTTTAAGGGAAGCTGGCCAAACCCTGGTGACTAATGATTTACCTCCCACCCAATGCTGCCAGATCCCAGCCTGCCTGAGGGTCCCAGTTGTGCAGAGCTGGGTGCTGAGAGAGAGAGGGGCCAGGGGCTGCAGAACATGGCTGCTGGAATCTTCTGGCAGGCTGCTGAGAGCGCCTCTGAGAGTCACAGAGAGGAGAGCAAGACTCCCCCAGAACAGGCAGTGCCAGGAAGGCCGCAGTGTTGGCCCGGGCAGGGCCTTGGGATGGGGATTTGCAGAGAACTGGGGGCAGTTGGCAGACACCAAAGGCCGGCGAGGCTGGGGGAGGAGGCGCCCAGGTGCCCCAGAGAGAGATGCCCCTGCAGCCCGGGGAGCAGCCGGTGCAGAGGAGCCACGGAGGAGGCAGAGCCCCCACCTGCCCGGGGGAGAGGCTCCACGCTGGGTGGAGAGGGGGAGACAGAGAGAAGATGCCGGGACCAACGTTGGGATGAGCCCCTGCCAGCACCAGCGACCTCCAGAGAGGAGCCAGACAGGTTTGCTGGGGGAGGCCTGTAGCCCCGTGCAGGACTGGGCCTGAGAGACACTGGCACTGATTGCTGCTGCCAGAGCAGAGGTGAAGCCCCATGGGAAGAGCTTTGCCTTGGAGAAAGTTCCTGGAGGACTGGCTCTCCTGGGTGAGATCCTGGGGTGCAGCAGGGGCAGGGGGTGTGGAATGGATGCCCCAAACCAACTGGCCAGGGACTGACCGAAGCCCCATCTCCCAGTCCCTGCCCCCCTGTGCTGCGAGCAGGAGAGGGGAAGAAGGGAGCAAACTCCTGGCTGAAGGGCAGTCTGCTTTAGAATGGAGGGGTGGGGGGAAGGGGTTCCCCAGACCCCCATTGCCCCAGGCCCTGCCCCTCCTGGGCTGCGACCGGGAGGGAAGAAGGGAGCAAACTTCTACCTCCAGCTGCTGAGGAGGGAGTGGGGGGGAAAGGGTTTGCCTGGCTGCATTTGTTTTCAGCTTGTTGGTGGCACTCCTGACTCTGGTTTGTCACTGTTTCTCTTCAGCACAGGGTCATAAATCAGATCACTCTCTCTCCTGCACTCTGTGAGCCTGGTTTGCCCGTGGCATTAACGAGTTTGCCTCTTGAGCCACCCAATTATGTTACTTCTCCCCTGTCCAACTAAGGAGGGGAGGAACAGACTGATTTTGGTGGGGGTCTGGCCTTTGGCCAGGGCTCAACCACCACACTGAAGGAGCTCTGGCCTCCATCAGCATGCTCCCCCACATGTCCAGAGACCTAGAAGGATTCCAGGGCAGACCAGACACAAGCTAAAAAAAAAAAAAAGCACAAAGCTCCTAAAAACATAAACAGAGCCAAAGCCTTGAATTAAACCTGGAAGCCTTGTGGCCTGAGGTTAGACTTTGCTGCGTGGAACTAAGCACCTTACAAACAGGTATTTGAAGGAGCCCATCTCCCAAACAAAGGGAGCTTTAAAAGCTCAGCTACCACCCTTGCTGGCTGAGAGGTTATGGCCAAGCCCCCTCCTTTCCCAGGCAGGTTACTCACAGCGCCTGTGCACGTAGCCCTCCTGCAGCATGGCATCCAGAAACACGAAGTCGCTGTAGGGAGAGCGCTCCAACACCACCCCTTGTCCTGCAATGTGAGAGCAGGGCCTGGGTCAGCAAGGCTGTGAGGCACCACAGGCAGCAGCAGCTCACAGTGAGGCCAGCACTGCACCTACACTCAGCTCTCTGAGAGCTCTAAGAGGCTGAAAGCAAAGAGCAAGGCTTTGGCTCACAGAAACCTGGCAGAGACACACAGGGGACGTGCCCACCTGGCCCATGTGTGCCCTCCTGCTGGCCCATGTGGTGACCCCCCCTCCTCTCCCATGTGTGGGCGCCCTACTCCTCTCCCGTGTGTGGCGCCCCCCCCCCCCTTGCTCTCCCATGCGTGGGGCCCCCCCCCCCCTTGCTCTCCCATGCGTGGCGCCCCCCCCCCCCCTTGCTCTCCCACGTGTGGGCCCCCCCCCTCTTGCTCTCCCACGTGTGGGGCCAGCCCCCCTCTTGCTCTCCCACGTGTGGGGCCACCCCCCCTCTTGCTCTCCCACGTGTGGGGCCACCCCCCCTCTTGCTCTCCCACGTGTGGGGCCACCCCCCCTCTTGCTCTCCCACGTGTGGGGCCACCCCCCCTCTTGCTCTCCCGTGTGTGGGGCCCCCCCCCCCCCCTCGCTCTCCCGTGTGTGGGGCCCCCCCCCCCCCTCGCTCTCCCGTGTGTGGGGCCCCCCCCCCCCCTCGCTCTCCCGTGTGTGGGGCCCCCCCCCCCCCCTCGCTCTCCCATGTGTGGGGGCCCCCCCCCCCCTTGCTCTCCCATGTGTGGGGGCCCCCCCCCCCTTGCTCTCCCATGTGTGGGGCACCCCTCCCCCCTTGCTCTCCCATGTGTGGGGCTCCCCCCCCCCCCCCCCCCCCCTTGCTCTCCCATGTGTGGGGCCCCCCCCCCAGCACTTTCTGGTGGCTGCCACTGCTTTCACCACCTCCATCCCTCGGCAGTGACACTGCCCTCACAGCTGGGTGGTCACCACCTCCATCCCTTGGCAGTGACACTGCCCTCACAGCTGGGTGGTCACCACCTCCATCCCTTGGCAGTGACACTGCCCTCACAGCTGGGTGGTCACCACCTCCATCCCTCGGCAGTGACACTGCCCTCACAGCTGGGTGGTCACCACCTCCATCCCTCGGCAGTGACACTGCCCTCACAGCTGGGTGGTCACCACCTCCATCCCTTGGCAGTGACACTGCCCTCACAGCTGGGTGGTCACCACCTCCATCCCTTGGCAGTGACACTGCCCTCACAGCTGGGTGGTCACCACCTCCATCCCTTGGCAGTGACACTGCCCTCACAGCTGGGTGGTCACCACCTCCATCCCTTGGCAGTGACACTGCCCTCACAGCTGGGTGGCTTCCTGCCAAGTAGCCCTGGGAACCAGCATCTCCCTGATGACTTGCCTAACACTTCATCAAGGTGTATCTATCAGCCCCAGTGGAACCCCCCAACAGAAACAGCTTGCAGAAGTGCTAGTAAGGATCTAACCAGGAGCTCAAAGGCATCAGTGCTGAGAAACTGTTGAGCTCCCTCAGGCTTGAGTGTCCTCAAGCCACTTGAACAAAGCCAAGGAGACACCACCAGGAAGGAAGCCCAGGGAGAGCTCTGAAGAGGCTTGCTGGGGGGGGGGGGGCTTGTGACTCCCTGGGGACAACTTGGAGCTGTCTCAGTAGGTTGGAAGTGTCTTTTGGAACTCAACCACCCCAGATTGGCATACCACAGCACACCAAACTACTGAGTGGGCTGTCATTCCTGGTGGAGGGGGTGACACCAGACACCGCGCCGACAACACCTTGCCCTGTGGTTTGGCTAACCACGCTGTTAACCCCCCTCACAGAGAGGGGGGGGGGTAAAAAACCCCAAGCAGCTTCACCACCAAACAACCCCTTGTTTTAAAAACCCACCAGCCAAGCCCCTTGAGAGCAGCTGACCCCCAAGTTGAGAGTGGAGGGGCTGTTACCTGTGGCCAGCAGGTGTTCCAGGGCGTCAGCGTACTGCAGGACGCGGTTGCCGAAGAGCCAGGCCTGCATGCGGTACGAGTGGCCATGGGGACACCTGGGCTCAGTGTAAAACCTCTCCAGGCTGCAGAAACCATGGAACTTCTCAGGAAGGAGTGTGCCATCTCCTGTGAGCCTGTCTATGTAGTGGATGTCTGCTTCTGGGAAATATCTCATTCCTGGGGGGGAAAAAAAAAAGAGGAAAAAAAAAAGGAAAAACACAACCGAACAGGTGACCCCCCCCCAGGTTGAATACAACAGTCAGAGCAACCAGCTGGGACTGTCTGCAGCTCAGGTGTCTGCCCAGGGTGACCTGACATGGACAGACTGAGGAGACAAACATACCACAGAATCACAAGGCTGGAAAAGCCCTTGAAGCTCATGGAGTCCAACCGTCCCTGTCCTGTGCTGCCCCAGACCCCTGAGCACCTCATCTCCCCTCTGTTCAACACCCCCAGGGGCAGGGACTCAGCCCCTCCCTGGGCAGCCTGGGCCAGGCCCTGACAACTCTGCCAGGGAAGAACTTTGCCCTCCCAGCTGAGCTGACCCTGCCCTGGCCCAGCTTGAGCCCATTGCCCCTTGTCCCAGCTCCTGTCCCCTGGCTGAAGAGACCAGCGCCCACCTCTCTGCACCCTCCTGGCAGGGCAGGGGAGGTGGGGAGAAGGGCTCCCCTCAGCCTCCTCTTCTCCAAGCTCAACACCCCCAGCTCCCTCAGCTGCTCCTCAGAGGATGAGAGGTGGTGAGGGGCTGTCAGGGGCTGCCCAGAGAGGGGGTGGGTGCCCCGTCCCTGGGGGTGTTGAAGGCCAGGTTGGCTGGGGCCCTGGGCAACCTTGTGTAGCTCCAGGCCTGGAGGTTGGTGTCCCTGCCTGTGGCAGGGGGTTGGAGCTCTGTGACCCTTGGGGTCCCTCCCAACCCAGACCAGGCTGGGATTCTGTGATTTGCCCTCCAGCCCCTTCCCCAGCCTGGTTGCCCTTCTCTGGACTCACTCCAGGCCCTCCATGTCCTTCTGATGGTGAGGAGCCCAGAACTGGACCCAGCACTTGAGGTGCAGCCTCCCCAGTGCCCAGCCCAGGGGCACAATCCCCTCCCCAGACCTACTGGCCCCACTCTTGCTGACACAAGCCAGGATGCCATCTTTACTCAATCACAGAGTAAAAAAAAAACCCATTTCATTTGAAGGACTGGTACCATTCCCCTCCCCAGCCAGGGCTGAGCCACTGTTCTGAGCAGAATCTTTGTGCCACCAGCCCTGACACCACGTGGGGCTGTGCAGACACCCTGCCTCTCCAGGGGCTTGGCTGGAGCTTAGGGACTCAGTGAGCAAAGTGACACCACTGGCAGTGACATCTCAGGCAGGAGAAATTGTCCTTCCAGGAGCAGCCCACAGATCTGACAGGCCTCTACCTCCTCATGTCAAACCTCACTGACATTTTGTCCTCCCTTGATGTGGAGAATCATGGGATGCCTTGGGTTGGCAGGGACCTTCAGAGACCATCCTGTCCCACCCTGCACTGAGCAGGGACATCTTCACTAGAGCAGGTTCCTCAAAGCCACATCCAGCCTGACCTTGAGTGTCTCCAGGGATGGGGCCTCCACTGTGTCTCTGGGCACCCTGTGCCAGGGTCTCTCCACCCTCAGAGGGAAGAGCTTCTTCCTAATATCCAACCTAAATCTCCCCTCTTCTAGTTTAACCCACCCCCCCTCATCCCATCACTCCCTGCCCTCAGGAACAGTTCTTCCCAGCTCCCTACAGGCACCTTCAGGGACTGGAAGGGGCTATCAGGTCCCCCAGAGCCTTCTCTTCTCCAGGCTGAACCAGCCCCACTCTCCCAGCCTGGCTTCACAGGAGAGGGGCTCCAGCTTTATAGTCATTTTTGTGGCCTCCTCTGGACACCCTCCAACAGGTCCATGTCCTTCTTGTGCTGGTCCTTGTCCTTGTTGTGCTGAGGGCTCCAGAGCTGGACCCAGCACTGCAGGTGAGGTCTCCCCAGAGCAGAGCAGAGGGGCAGGATCCCCTCTCTCCACCTGCTGCCCACACTCCTTGTGACACAGCCCAGGATGGGGTTGGCCTTCTGGGCTGCAGATGCACATTGGTGCCTCACGCCCAGCTTCTCACCCAAGAGTCCCCCCAAGTCCTGGTCCTCAGGGCTGCTCTCCAACCCATCATCTCCTGACCTGTATGGGTAACAGGTTGTCCTGACCCACATGCAGGACCCTGCACTTGGCTTTGATGAACCTGGGTGCACCTGGGCACACTTCTCCTGCCTGTCCAGCTCCCTCTGGATGGCAGCTCGTCCCTCCAGCACTTGAACCTCACCTTGGTGTCATCAGTGACCTCAAACCCACTGCCAGCATCATTAAAACAAGAGATTAAACAGCACCAGTCCCAGCACAGGAACTCCTCTTGTCACCACCTTCCTTTTGGACCTTGGAGCCACTGCCCACCACCCTCTGGCTGTGACCATTCCTAAGGCACTGAGCAGCCCAGCCATCACACCCTCAGAGAGGGAAGGACACTGCAGGGAGCAGTGCCAAAGGCCTTGCAGAAATCCAAAGGGGTGACATCCAGAGCCACTGCCCTGGCCAGGCAGGACTTGCCCCTTGCCAAGGCCTCCTGCAGCACCCCTTCACTAACAACCTTGCTCCTCAGGAGCTGCTGCTGAAGCTTTCTGTCCACAGGGACAACAGCTGCCAGGTCAAACCCCGCTCTCTGACAGGAACAGGGAGGATAAAAGACATACCCAGCTTGTCTGCTATCTGCTGTGCCAGCCTGCCCTTCCCAGAAGACAGGTTTCCTTCCACTGTGAAGACCTTGCTGGAGTCAGTGAACTTCTTTGTAGCTCGGTCTCCCAGCATGTAAGCCAGCCAGCCGTAGTGCAGAGCCCGCCAGCAGCCAGCCTGCAGCCTTGCCTGCCAGGGGAGAGCACAGGGACATCAGCCTGGCCCCCCAGGGACAGCAGCCTGGCCCCCCAGGGACAGCAGCCTGGCCCCCCAGGGACAGCAGCCTGGCTCAGATTCCTGGCCTGAATGAGGCACACACACACACACCCCCACCCACACACCCAGACACCCACACCCCCAGACACCCACACCCCCCCCACACACCCCCAGACACCCACACCCACAGACACCCACACCCCCCCCCACACCCCCAGACACCCACACCCCCCCCCCACACCCCCCACCCCCCCCCCCCCACACCCCCCAGACACCCACACCCCCCCCCCAGACCCACAGACACCCACACCCACAGACCCCCACACCCCCCCCCACACCCCCAGACCCCCACACCCCCAGACCCCCCCCCCCACAGACACCCACACCCCCCCCCCCCACAGACACCCCCCCCACACTGCCCTGACACCTACACTGCCCCTGGACCCCCCTACACTGCCCTGACCCCCACTCTGGCCCTAGACCCCCCCTACACTGCCCCTGGACCCCCCTACACTGCCCCGGGACCCCCCCAACGCTGCCCTCTGGCACCCCCCCACCGCCCTGACATCCCCCCCCCCCCCACTGACCTGGACCCCCCTACACCACCCTGGGGACCCCCCCCTACACCGCCCCCTTGGACCACCCCCCCACACCGGCCCCCTTGGGACCCCCCCCCCCCCACATCGGCCCCCTTGGGACACCCCCCCCCCCCCACCCCCACATCGGCCCCCTTGGGACACCCCCCCCCCACCCCCACATCGGCCCCCTTGGGACACCCCCCCCCCCCCCCCACACCGGCCCCCTTGGGACACCCCCCCCCCTACATCGGCCCCCACACTGCCCTGGACCCCCCTTACACCGCCCCTGGACCCCCTTACACCGCCCCTGGACCCCCTTACACCCCCAAGAGACACATGTTGTGTCCTGTGCTCCCCAGGGAGACCCCAGAGCAGGGCTTTTCCTTCCCTTTTTCCTCTGGGGCTAAGTAGCCATCAAGAGCAGAGCCCAGCCTGCTCTCTCTGGAGCTGCAGCTGTGCTGGGTGGAGCCCCAGCTCCTCCATCGCCTGGGATAGAGGCAGGAAGAAATCCTTCCCTGGCCAGGAAAGCTCCAGGCAGCACCTGGCTGAGCCCTGCTCAGGGAACCCAGGTGAGACAGGGTCACCCTTGTTTTGAGCAACACCCGGTTTCTGTGAGTGCTGCCGCCTCTGCTCACACCCCCCAGCGGCACCACCCGGGAGCTGAAGGTCCCTGGGTCCCCCAGGGGCCAGCCTCGCCTCTCTCTCAGGCCCGTGTCTCCAGCCTCAGCTCCTCCCCACAGCCCTCGCAGGGAACGGCGCCTTCCAAGGAGCAGCCTGGCACCCCCCCCCCCCCCCCCCCCCCCCTGTCATGGAGCCGGCTCCCCAGAGGCACGGCCCCTCTGAGCACCGGGCACCCGCTCCCAAGGGCCGGGGAGGGGGACAGCGCTACCAGCGGCCCCCCCACCCCCTCCCCCAGGCGCCCAGCCCCGTTCCTAAGGGGTGGAGGGGCGGCGCTACCAGCGGGACCCCCCCCCGGGGCGCCCAGCCCCGCTCCCAAGGGCCGGGGAGGCGGCGCTACCAGCGGGCCCCCCGCCCCGCTCCCAAGGGCCGGGGAGGGGGACAGCGTAACCAGCGAAGACCCCCCCCGGGCGCCCAGCCCCGTTCCCAAGGCCGGGTGGGGAATGGGCTACCAGCGGCCCCCCCCCCCCACCCCA
>JAKCOZ010000008.1:38942046-39132046 GCA_022605955.1 Rallus limicola
GTCTGCCTGTGTGGCTGTCTGCCTGTGTGTGGCCGTGCATCTGTGTGTGGCTGTGTCTGCCTGTGTGACTCTGTGTGTGGCTGTGTCTGTCTCCATGTCTGTGTGTGTGTGTCTCTGTATGTCTGGCTGGCTGTGTGGCTGGCTGGCTCTGTGTGTGTGTGTGTCTGGCTGTGTGTCTTTCTGGCTGTGTGTGGCTGTCTGCCTGTGTGTCTGACTCTGTGTGTCTGGCTGTGTGTGGCTGTGTCTGTATGTCTGGCTGGCTGGCTGTGTGTGGCTGTGCATCTGTGTGGCTGTGTGTCTGTCTGACTGTGTTTGACTCTGTGTGTGGCTGTGTCTGTCTCTATGTCTGTGTGTGTGGCTGTCTGGCTGTGTGTGGCTGTGCCTATGTCTCTGTGTGTGGCTGGCTGGCTGCATGTCTGGCTGTGTGTGTGTGTGTCTGTCTGTCTCTGTGTGTGTGGCTGTGCATCTGTGTGTGGCTGTGGCTCTATGTGTGGCTGGCTGTGTCTGTGTGCCTGTGTGTGTGACTCTGTGTGTGTGTGTGTGCCTGAACTTTGCAGCCAGGAGGTTATACAAGCTGATTTCTGAAGGTGTTCTCCCCATGCTTTCTCCCATCACCCCCCAAAGCCTGCCTCTTAACCTGTAGCACCTGAGGACACTGCTGCCCCTTGGACTCCTGCTCTCAGCTCCAAGGGGAGAGAAGCAACTTGTCACACAGTTCATTGAGAGGGACCACATCAGAGAATCCCAGACTGGGCTGGGCTGGGAGGGACCCCAGGGGTCACAGAGCTCCAACCCCCTGCCACAGGCAGGGACACCAACCTCCAGGCCTGGAGCTACACAAGGTTGCCCAGGGCCCCAGCCAACCTGGCCTTCAACACCCCCAGGGACGGGGCACCCACCCCCTCTCTGGGCAGCCCCTGCCAGCCCCTCCCCACTCTCTCTGCACAGAACTTCCCCCCAAGATCTCCTCTCCCCCTTCCCTCCTCCAGCTTCACTCCATCCCCCTTGTCCTGCCAGGCTCTGCCCTTGAACAAGCTGATTCCCCTCCTGTGTCTCTGCTCCCTTCAGGGACTGGCAGGCTGCAATGAGGTCCCCCCACAGCCTTCTCTTCTCCAGGCTGACCCAGCCCAGCTCCCTCAGCCTCTCTCCAGAGGGGAGCTGCTCCAGCCCTCTGAGCATCTCCATGGCTCCTCTGACCCCTCTCCAACAGCCCCACATCTTCCTTGTCCTGGGCCCCAGGGTTCCACTGCATCCTTCTGCCCAGCTTCTCATTATTCCCCAGCCAGGACACGGGGCAGCACTCTGGGTGCCTCCAGTTCCGTGTCACCTCCCCAGCTGTGGCTGTTGGTCAGGCTGTTGGTCAGGGCCACACGGGCCTGGCTGCTGTGGGAGAGGCTGGGGCTGCAGGGTGTGCCAGCAGAGGGGCAAGGAGGCCACCACACACAGCACAGGGTTGAACCTTCTCCTGCCTGCCCCACAGCAGGGCAGGGACGGGGAGAACCATCCCCAACCTGTCAGCTTTGGCAGGTAAAAGGAGCCAGCCAGGGACAGGACAGATCCCACACCTGGTGGCACATGGGAGCAGTGATGGGAGCAGTGATGGGAGCAGTGATGGGAGCAGTGATGGGAGCAGTGATGGGAGCAGTGATGGGAGCAGCGATGGGAGCAGTGATGGGAGCAGTGATGGGCTCAGTGATGGGCTCAGTGATGGGAGCAGTGATGGGCTCAGTGATGGGAGCAGTGATGGGAGCAGTGATGGGAGCAGTGATGGGAGCAGTGATGGGTGCAGGGATGGGCTCAGTGATGGGAGCAGTGATGGGAGCAGTGATGGGCTCAGTGATGGGAGCAGTGATGGGAGCAGTGATGGGCTCAGTGATGGGAGCAGTGATGGGAGCAGTGATGGGAGCAGTGATGGGAGCAGTGATGGGCTCAGTGATGGGCTCAGTGATGGGAGCAGTGATGGGAGCAGTGATGGGCTCAGTGATGGGAGCAGTGATGGGCTCAGTGATGGGCTCAGTGATGGGCTCAGTGATGGGAGCAGTGATGGGAGCAGTGATGGGAGCAGTGATGGGAGCAGTGATGGGAGCAGTGATGGGCTCAGTGATGGGAGCAGTGATGGGAGCAGTGATGGGAGCAGTGATGGGAGCAGTGATGGGAGCAGTGATGGGAGCAGTGATGGGAGCAGTGATGGGAGCAGTGATGGGAGCAGTGATGGGAGCAGTGATGGGCTCAGTGATGGGAGCAGTGATGGGAGCAGTGATGGGAGCAGTGATGGGAGCAGTGATGGGAGCAGTGATGGGAGCAGTGATGGGAGCAGTGATGGGAGCAGTGATGGGAGCAGTGATGGGCTCAGTGATGGGAGCAGTGATGGGAGCAGTGATGGGAGCAGTGATGGGAGCAGTGATGGGAGCAGTGATGGGAGCAGTGATGGGCTCAGTGATGGGAGCAGTGATGGGCTCAGTGATGGGCTCAGTGATGGGAGCAGTGATGGGAGCAGTGATGGGAGCAGTGATGGGAGCAGTGATGGGAGCAGTGATGGGTGCAGGGATGGGCTCAGTGATGGGAGCAGTGATGGGAGCAGTGATGGGAGCAGTGATGGGAGCAGTGATGGGAGCAGTGATGGGAGCAGTGATGGGCTCAGTGATGGGAGCAGTGATGGGCTCAGTGATGGGCTCAGTGATGGGAGCAGTGATGGGCTCAGTGATGGGAGCAGTGATGGGAGCAGTGATGGGAGCAGTGATGGGAGCAGTGATGGGCTCAGTGATGGGCTCAGTGATGGGAGCAGTGATGGGTGCAGGGATGGGAGCAGTGATGGGTGCAGGGATGGGCTCAGTGATGGGAGCAGTGATGGGCTCAGTGATGGGAGCAGTGATGGGAGCAGTGATGGGCTCAGTGATGGGCTCAGTGATGGGAGCAGTGATGGGAGCAGTGATGGGAGCAGTGATGGGTGCAGGGATGGGCTCAGTGATGGGAGCAGTGATGGGAGCAGTGATGGGAGCAGTGATGGGAGCAGTGATGGGAGCAGTGATGGGAGCAGTGATGGGCTCAGTGATGGGAGCAGTGATGGGAGCAGTGATGGGAGCAGTGATGGGTGCAGGGATGGGCTCAGTGATGGGAGCAGTGATGGGCTCAGTGATGGGAGCAGTGATGGGAGCAGTGATGGGAGCAGTGATGGGAGCAGTGATGGGAGCAGTGATGGGAGCAGTGATGGGCTCAGTGATGGGCTCAGTGATGGGCTCAGTGATGGGAGCAGTGATGGGCTCAGTGATGGGCTCAGTGATGGGAGCAGTGATGGGCTCAGTGATGGGCTCAGTGATGGGAGCAGTGATGGGCTCAGTGATGGGCTCAGTGATGGGAGCAGTGATGGGAGCAGTGATGGGAGCAGTGATGGGCTCAGTGATGGGAGCAGTGATGGGAGCAGTGATGGGCTCAGTGATGGGAGCAGTGATGGGAGCAGTGATGGGAGCAGTGATGGGAGCAGTGATGGGCTCAGTGATGGGAGCAGTGATGGGAGCAGTGATGGGAGCAGTGATGGGAGCAGTGATGGGCTCAGTGATGGGCTCAGTGATGGGAGCAGTGATGGGCTCAGTGATGGGAGCAGTGATGGGCTCAGTGATGGGCTCAGTGATGGGCTCAGTGATGGGAGCAGTGATGGGTGCAGCGATGGGTGCAGCGATGGGAGCAGCGATGGGCTCAGTGATGGGAGCAGTGATGGGCTCAGTGATGGGCTCAGTGATGGGAGCAGTGATGGGAGCAGTGATGGGAGCAGTGATGGGCTCAGTGATGGGAGCAGTGATGGGAGCAGTGATGGGCTCAGTGATGGGAGCAGTGATGGGCTCAGTGATGGGAGCAGTGATGGGAGCAGTGATGGGAGCAGTGATGGGAGCAGTGATGGGCTCAGTGATGGGAGCAGTGATGGGAGCAGTGATGGGCTCAGTGATGGGAGCAGTGATGGGCTCAGTGATGGGCTCAGTGATGGGAGCAGTGATGGGCTCAGTGATGGGAGCAGTGATGGGCTCAGTGATGGGAGCAGTGATGGGAGCAGTGATGGGCTCAGTGATGGGAGCAGTGATGGGTGCAGCGATGGGTGCAGCGATGGGCGCAGAGACTTTTGCGGCTCAGTGGCTCAAGGAAGCCCCGGCCATGGTGGCCGTTCCCCAGGATACTTGGTGCCCTCTCCCGGGGGTCGCCGACCCTCCGGGCACGGCGTCCCCTCGCCCGCGGTGGCAGCGCCCCCCCGCGCCCAGCAGACGCGGTGAGCGGCGGCTCGGATCCCCCCCTCCTCCTCCTCCCCCCGGCCGGGTGGGTGCCTCCCCGGGGGCCGGGGGCGGGGAAGGGGCCGGGGCCAGCCCCGGGGGCCGCCCCGCCGCCGTTCCCCTCCTTAAACCCCGCCCCCGGGCGCGGCCGCCCGTTCCCCGCCGCCGGTGCCGGGGCGCCGGGTGCTGCCGGCGGGATGATGTACGCCGGGAGGAAGAGGAAGAAGCCGGTGCCGAAGAGGTGGGTGCGGAGAGGGTGCTGAGGAGGGGGTGCCGGGGGGGGGGGGGGGGTTCCCCCCTTTCCCTCCCTGTCCCGTCCCGGCAGCGCCCCGCGGGGGGAGCCGGAGCCAGGCTGTGGGACCGGGCAGGGGGGGTGGGAAACTGGTCTGCTGGAGCCGAACTGGTCGTAGGGAACTGGGTTGAGCCGCCCCGGTGCTGGGGTTGAAGAAGCAAAAGGCAGGGAGGCGGCAGGCTTGGGCTACCCTGGCTTAATTAGGGTTAATTTGAGCTGAAGGCTCCGGTGGGCTCCGGCTGGCTGGAGGGAGACAAACCCCTGAGGATGCTTGTCCTGCATCCTCTTCTGGTGTGTGCTGGGGGGGAGCCTTGGGGAGTTTGGTACCACCAAAGGTCCTCCCTGCCCTTGGGGAGTTTGGTGCCACCAAAGGTCCTCCCTGCCCTTGGGGAGTTTGGTGCCACCAAAGGTCCTCCCTGCCCTTGGGGAGTTTGGTGCCACCAAAGGTCCTCCCTGCCCCTGGGGAGTTTGGTGCCACCAAAGGTCCTCCCTGCCCCTGGGGAGTTTGGTGCCACCAAAGGTCCTCCCTGCCCCTGGGGAGTTTGGTGCCACCAAAGGTCCTCCCTGCCCCTGGGGAGTTTGGTGCCACCAAAGGTCCTCCCTGCCCCTGGGGAGTTTGGTGCCACCAAAGGTCCTCCCTGCCCTTGGGGAGTTTGGTGCCACCAAAGGTCCTCCCTGCCCCTGGGGAGTTTGGTGCCACCAAAGGTCCTCCCTGCCCCTGGGGAGTTTGGTGCCACCAAAGGTCCTCCCTGCCCCTGGGGAGTTTGGTGCCACCAAAGGTCCTCCCTGCCCCTGGGGAGTTTGGTGCCACCAAAGGTCCTCCCTGCCCCTGGGGAGTTTGGTGCCACCAAAGGTCCTCCCTGCCCCTGGGGAGTTTGGTGCCACCAAAGGTCCTCCCTGCCCCTGGGGAGTTTGGTGCCACCAAAGGTCCTTCCTGCCCCTGGGGAGTTTGGTGCCACCAAAGGTCCTCCCTGCCCCTGGGGAGTTTGGTGCCACCAAAGGTCCTCCCTGCCCCTGGGGAGTTTGGTGCCACCAAAGGTCCTCCCTGCCCCTGGGGAGTTTGGTGCCACCAAAGGTCCTCCCTGCCCCTGGGGAGTTTGGTGCCACCAAAGGTCCTCCCTGCCCCTGGGGAGTTTGGTGCCACCAAAGGTCCTCCCTGCCCCTGGGGAGTTTGGTGCCACCAAAGGTCCTCCCTGCCCCTGGGGAGTTTGGTGCCACCAAAGGTCCTCCCTGCCCCTGGGGAGTTTGGTGCCACCAAAGGTCCTCCCTGCCCCTGGGGAGTTTGGTGCCACCAAAGGTCCTCCCTGCCCCTGGGGAGTTTGGTGCCACCAAAGGTCCTCCCTGCCCCTGGGGAGTTTGGTGCCACCAAAGGTCCTCCCTGCCCCTGGGGAGTTTGGTGCCACCAAAGGTCCTCCCTGCCCCTGGGGAGTTTGGTGCCACCAAAGGTCCTCCCTGCCCCTGGGGAGTTTGGTGCCACCAAAGGTCCTCCCTGCCCCTGGGGAGTTTGGTGCCACCAAAGGTCCTCCCTGCCCCTGGGGAGTTTGGTGCCACCAAAGGTCCTCCCTGCCCCTGGGGAGTTTGGTGCCACCAAAGGTCCTCCCTGCCCCTGGGGAGTTTGGTGCCACCAAAGGTCCTCCCTGCCCCTGGGGAGTTTGGTACCAGCAGTGGGGCTGGCTCACCCCTCTGTCGAGCTGGCAGTGGCTGCCCTGCTCCAAAGGATCCCAGTTCCCTGGGTAATCAATCAATCAATCAATCAATCCATCAGCGTGCTGCTCCATGGCCCAATTCCATGGGCAGGGAGTGACTGGGAGCTTGGGAGCCAGGTGAGGGTTGCACAGAGCCTGGAGTAGAGGAGGGGATGTCCATGTTCTGTGGGAGATGCTCAGCTCAGCCCAGCCCTGGGATGAAGGGGGGGAGCATCGATGTTAAACGCGTGGTGAGGAGGTGAGACGGAGCCTCTCCGGTGCTCAGGAGGGGGTAGAGCCATGGGGGGGGGGAGGTGGTAGAGCCATGGGGGGGGAGGGGGGTAGAGCCAGGGGTGGGAAGGGGGTAGCAGCTCTGCCTCAAAGCTTCCCCCCGCTCACGGCGATCCCAGCCCTGTGGTGGGACCAGCCTGGGGGTTTGGGCTGGATCTACGCAGCTCAGGGGGTGGGAAGAGGTGCAGAGGGGACCCCGACCCCCGGTGCTGCCGGGCCAGCCCTAGAAAGCAGCAGAGGTGCCTTTGCCCTGGGTGGGTCTCACCGGGCAGAGCAGGGCTGGGAGCCAGCGGGATGCGTGGGCAGGGAAGGGCCAGGGAGCAGGAGGTCTCTGCCCCTTCTGCGGGTGGCTCAAGGGCTTTCTACTCATTAAAAGGAAACAATCATTAAAATGACCTATCGGCTCGGGCACCCCGAGCTGCTGCTCACAGTTACTACCCCGTGGTGCTTGCAGAAGCCGTTGGCTTCCCGCTGGGTTCCCTGGTCAAAGGGCGGCTGGGGAGCAGCAGCGCTGCGGCAGCCTTTGCCCCGCAGCCCGGCCGTGCGGGGCTCACACAGCACCTTCCCGCAGCAGCACAGCCCTGCCCGGCTCTGCCCCGCAGCCCTGTCGCAGGGCTGTGCAGCCCTAGGGCTGTGGCCAGCGGCAGGGGGTGTGTGCGGGATGCGGGATGTGGGATGCGGGATGCGGGATGTGGAAGGGCTCCCACCGCTCCAAACCGCCTCTTTTCCCTGCCGAGCTGCTCCAAACCCCCAGCGCTGTGCCCAGGGCTGCGGTGGGGATGGACACAGGGTCAGGGCAGGGAACTCGGGGTGGGTTTATCCATCCTCTGCGAGCAGGGGACGTGGCGCTTCACCCAGCACCTGCCTGTGCGGGTTCTCTGGTGGCTGGTAAGGTGGCTGCGCCCAGGCTGCTGCCTGTCCCTTGGTGCCTGTGTGCTGTGGGGGCTGCTTGGCTTTCCTGGCTGTGCTCACACAGGTCTCAAGGCACAGGACCCGCTGGGTGAACGCCTGGAAGCTGTTGTGCTGTGGCACCCAAAGGGACGGAGAACTGTGGTGCCCCCAGCCCTGGGAGCAGCTGGCTGCGGGTGCAGCACTTGCCCACGCAGATGGGGTGTCAGAATTGCTGCCCAGCATCCCCAGAGCCCTTCTCCTTCTCCTATCCCACCCCTTGAGGGTGTCTGTGAAGCCTCCAAGGTGGGGGTGGGCAGGAGCAGGGCTGTTGGGGTGTCCTCCTGGAGTGCTCGGTGCCATGCTGCTGTCCGTGTCACCCTGTGTCCTTGGCACTTCCCATGCTTGGCCAGGCTGTCCAGGAGACCCCGTGACACCTCTGTGCTTTGCCCCCTCCCATGATGGGCAGCACTTCTTGATCATCACCTGTTTCTTACATTTTCTCCTCTTTCTGGACTAGAGCTGGACACTAAGTGAGCAGAGTTAAAGGATACCTGAGGGAACTCTGAAGAAACTCAGAATAACTTTCTTTTTGTTGTGTTTTTTTTTATTATTGATGATGATTTTTCTCCTTGACTCCCTCTGAAAACCTATTTCCCTTTTTTTCCTTCCCAAGGAGCAGCTGTGATTTCAAAAGTAGGTTTAAGTGTTTGTGGAGTACCTAAAATCATCAGTGCCTGGGCTTTTTTGCCCAGCCCATATGAACAACTTTGGAGATGAGTTGTACCCCACCTTTATCAGGGGATATTCCCCCTCCCACCCCATGTTTACGTGGCCAAACAGTGTGATGGAGGAATGCTGTGTTGTCCCATCCCTGCTCCCTTTGGTGGCTCTCTGTGGTGACAACTCAAGAGGCAGCTCAGTGCCTTTGGTTTCCTGCTGGTGTCACAGGGGTGAGCAGTCCTGCCTGGCAAGGCTGGACAGCGGTAGCAGAGAGGAGAGCTTAAATTGCTGCTAAGGACTGGCACAGCCTGTCAGCTGAAGCAGCTCCGTGGAGCAGGGATGCCTGCAGAGGGGGAGCTTGTGGTTAGACACATCACATCAGTGCTCTACAGGCTGCCTGACCAAATACAGGGGGTGGTGCCCCCGAAGGGTTTGTCTTCCAACTAGAAAATCCCAGTTGGCATTAAGAAACCCAAGGAGCCAAGGGGACATCTGAGACTCGTTAACCAACTGCTTACTGCTGTGGCTGGGACTTGGGGTGCAGCTGGTGAAGTAACTGCAGCTGATGGGGGACGGGTCCCCGCAGGAGCTCATGACAGGCAAGAGCTGCTCCTGAGGACCCCGCTCCTCCTGCAGATGGAGGGTGGGCAGAGCCCAGGCGTGGCATCAGGCGCTGGGGTAGGTTGGCAATGCCCATCTGAAAGGAGCAGAGACCAGCTGAGGGGAAGAGGGTGGGTTTGTCACCTGCCAGTTTGCAGGTGCTGCTCCCCAGGCCGTGCTGGGTGGTGGCATCTCTCCATCCAGCCGCTGTCACTGAGTTGTGCTTGTGGTATCGGTAAGCAAAGCCATGGCTCCAGGCTCTGAGCAGCCTGGGGAGCCGTGGGACCAGCGAACGGAGATGGATTCAGAGAAACAAACCTTTTTGGAGCCTCCAACTGACGTCCCCATTCTGGCTGCCAAGGTCTACTCGGTCCTTCAGCTGAGCTGAACCCCCTGAGCAGCTCAAGGCAGTGCTTTGCCACGCTGAGGACCTGGTGTGAGCATGTGGAGTGTGGCCAGGGAGAGACCCACTAAGAGGGGAGGGCATGGGATGAGGAGGAAGAGGAGAAAGGATGGACAGAATGGAGTGTGAGTGGAAAAGTCTGACCAGACCTCACAGATGAGCTCTGATGGCATGTGGGTCTCTGGCCTTGGTGTCGCTTTCCCTGCATGGCTCAATGTGGTTGGGAGCAAGCCTGTAGTATCCAGCTGAGCGGTCTTGGTCAGGCTGTGTGTTAATGTACCCATCTGAGCTTCAGCTGAAGAACATCACTCCTGGGGCCGCTCAAAGCAGCTGGCTGGGATGGCCACATGTCCTTCAGTTACTGCCTTGTGGGCTTGCTGGAGCTCACTGGCCTGACCTTGGCCACCCAACGTTCTCCTGGCACGGCTGCACGACAGGCAACACTGGGTTTGGAAGCAGCATGTCAGACAGAGTTGGTTAAACTCTCCTTTGCATCTTCCAGCCCCAAGCCACCCCCTGCCGAGGGTGTGAAGTCCAACCCCTCCAAGCGCCACAGAGACAGACTCAACCAGGAGCTGAACAGGCTGACGGGCTTGTTGCCCTTCCCCGAGGACGTGTGCACCAGGCTGGACAAGCTCTCCATCCTCCGGCTGGCTGTTGGGTACCTGAAGGCAAAGAGCTACTTGATGGGTGAGTTGCCCACATTGGTGAGGAGGGAACAATCAATCTCCCGGGGTCAATCACCCCTGCTCCTCCCTCATCCCACCCTGAGCTGTGTTTGCCTTGGGATGGAGAGCTGTGTCTCCTGAAGGTTGGATGATGATGTGTCAGACCCCTGTATGGGAAGGCATGGGGGTTGGACCTTCAGCTGGGGCAGTGGCCAGACCTCTCTTGTGATTTTAGCACCTCCAGTGCATGTCCCAAAGTGTTGCCAGCCGCTGGCAGCTTTGAACTGGTACCAGCTGATTGTGAGCCAGAGAGGCTGTGACCCAGGAGGTCCCTCCGGGGAGCAGAACCTCAAGGGCTGCAAAGGGGCAGCGGGGGAATGCCTGGTGCTGACTGCCTTTGCTGGATGTGCTGTGGATGCTGTGGTGCTCCTCAGAGGCGAGGTGGGGCTGAGAGCCAGCCTGGCTGAGTCTCTCTTCCTCTCTGCTCTACTTGTGGGCCGAACCTGGGCAGTAGGATTTGCTCTGTGCCCACCCGTGAGGTGCAGGGCAGGTAGCTGGGGAGGCAGTCCGCTGTGGTGATGTTTTGGGGGGATGCACCAGGTCCTTCTGTCTGAGGTGGTGCTGGCAGAGCATCAGCCCATGTTGCCTTCTCCATTGACATCCAAAGGAAGGCAGAGGTCAGCCTTACTGGTCTGGCCGGGCTCTGCGCACCCAGCGTGTGTCTGGGCTAAGAGGGGAAAACTGGGGTGCAGAGCCTGGCTGGGGGGTACTTGCTGCATGCCCGTGAGTTGGCACACGCCCCTGGCTACAAGCAGGATGACCTGTGGGCTGCAGTGCCAACACAGCCCCCAGTGCTCCCAGGGATTGCTTTCCTAGCCCGTTCAGGAGAGCGGTTGCTTCACCACCACGGAGCAGAGTTTGAGGGTGGCTCCTGCAGCTGGGGGAGGTACGGGCTGGTGTGTGTGCATGACATGGCATGGGGGGTGGTGGTCAGGACGTGCAGACATGGATGTGCTTCATCTCTGGTCCCTTGGGCTTGATGGAAGGGGTGATGGACCCTGGTGAAGGCACAGCATGTGGTGGGCAGGGTGCCATCAGCATCTCCCTATGCTTACAGGCTCCCATCACGTCTTCTCCCCTCCAAACTGAGGAAACTCAGCTCCCTTACCTTTTTGCCCCTTCGGGCCTCTCACAGGGCCCTCTCCAGTCAGGGATCCTGCTCCCCAGGAAGTCACCCCTGAGCCAAGGTCTCCAGCTGGGACCCCTGTGCCTCGGAGCAGGAGGGGTTCCCACTGGATGCGCTTAGTATGCGCCTCCCAGCGCGAGCGCTGCTGCGGGCAGGCAGGCAGCATCCAGCGGGTGCTGGCAGCCCTGTCCCCTTCTTGGAGACCAGCTCTGCTGGGCCAATTATTCCCATCTGGCCACGGTGCCTGTGATTTCCATCCCCTGGCCGCCCTGAAGTTCATCTTGTTTGACTTCAGATCATCCCACTGATCCATCAAGGTCGACCCTCTGCCCGAGCCCTGCCTGACAAAGGGCGTTGTCGTCTCCAAGCCGCAGCAGCCTGCTCGTGGTGGATCACATCAGGCGTGGGGGGGGTTGTGCAGGCAGTGAAAGCCCTTGTGTCACGTTTCCCAGTGCAGCTTCACTGTCAGTCAGCATCATCTGGTGAGCAGCATCCCTGTCCTCTGCTGCGGTGGCCTCTTTCCTTTAACAACCCCAGCCTGCTGCCTCGTCTCCAGGCAGCATTAATTGGTGTTGGTAAGGGAGCTCCTTGGTGTGGTGGTTGAGCCCTGGCCAAAGGCCAGACCCCCACCAAAATCAGTCTATCCCTCCCCTCCATAGTTGGACAGGGGAGAAGAAATATAATTGGGCAGCTCAAGAGTCAAACTCGTTAATGCCACGGGCAAAATGCCACAGCCCAGGAGGGGCAGGGCCTGGGGCACTGGGGGTCTGGGGAACCCCTTCCCCCCACCCCTCCATTCTAAAGCAGACTGCCCTTCAGCCAGGAGTTTGCTCCCTTCTTCCCCTCTCCTGCTCGCAGCACAGGGGGGCAGGGACTGGGAGATGGGGCTTCGGGCAGTCCCTGGCCAGTTGGTTTGGGGCATCCATTCCACACCCCCTGCCCCTGCTGCACCCCAGGATCTCACCCAGGAGAGCCAGTCCTCCAGGAACTTTCTCCAAGGCAAAGCTCTTCCCATGGGGCTTCCCCTCTGCTCTGGCAGCAGCAATCAGTGCCGGTGTCTCTCAGGCCCAGTCCTGCACGGGGCTACAGGCCTCCCCCAGCAAACCTGTCTGGCTCCTCTCTGGAGGTCGCTGGTGCTGGCAGGGGCTCATCCCAACGTCGGTCCCGGCGTCTTCTCTCTGTCTCCCCCTCTCCACCCGGCGTGGAGCCTCTCCCCCGGGCAGGTGGGGGCTCTGCCTCCTCCATGGCTCCTCTGCACCGGCTGCTCCCCGGGCTGCAGGGGCATCTCTCTCTGGGGCACCTGGGCGCCTCCTCCCCCAGCCTCGCCGGCCTTTGGTGTCTGCCAACTGCCCCCATTTCTCTGCAAATCCCCATCCCAAGGCCCTGCCCAGGCCAACACTGCGGCCTTCCTGGCACTGCCTGTTCTGGGGGAGTCTTGCTCTCCTCTCTGTGACTCTCAGAGGCGCTCTCAGCAGGCTGCCAGAAGATTCCAGCAGCCATGTTCTGCAGCCCCTGGCCCCTCTCTCTCTCCCTCTCTCAGCACCCAGCTCTGCACAACTGGGACACCCATTTTAAGCTCTTCCCCTTTTCTCCCAGGCAAAGGGTTAAAAGAGTTTGTGCAGAGCCTAAGGACATGGTTAGAGCCAGTCTGGCCAGGAGGTGACCCTGAACCTCTGCCTGCCCAGGCTGAGTCACAGCTTAAAGGTAAAAATCCCCCATTCTTTAGGTGGTTCCTAAAAGCCCATCCAAGGTTCAGCCAGAAGCCTGTCCAAGGTTCAGCCCCATCTTGGGTTTGTGTCTGTGGAGCAAGTGTGCTGGCCTTTGGGGTGGGAGGTGGCCTGCTTGCTTGTGAGGGGCAGGGGGAGTGAGCTGCTGCCCAGCCTTTGGTGTCCTTCCAGCTCACCCTTCATGCTCAGTCTCCTGTGCAGCATACCCTGTGCCATGCTTCTGGGGGCAGAGGTGAACCAAGCTGGATTTGACGACTTGCTGCTGCTGCTGCTGGTGGTGGGTTTCTTGGCTTTTTGTTATTATTCCATCCAGTTCAGACATTGGGGGAGAGATTGGTAAGAGATGACAGAGAGGTGATGCTACTTCCTAACCTCTGGTCCTCCCCAGCGTGCCTGCACCAGCTGGTGCTTCCTCCTGCCGCCCCTGATGTGGCTTTTGCTGGTGTGGAAACTGTCTGAGGAAGACTCTGTGGTAGTGGTCTGGGATCTTCAGCTGGTTTCTTTCTTGGGGGAGATGGTGGGAGAAGGATCCACACTCCTTCCTCTCTGGATGCAGAGGGTTGAGCTGTCCTGCAGAGTCTGCAGCACCTGCTTGGGTCACCGGTGGAACTTGGCTGAGCTGGCCAGGCTGAAGGCCACCTGAAGCAGGAAGGCCATCACACAGGCTTCCCAGGACAGCTTCAGAAACCTGTGTAGGTCTATCTTGGGGGGTTTCCTCATGAGAACTTCCCAGGAACTTCATGTGTTCATGATGCCTTCCCCTCTGCTGCCGGTGGACAGGGCTGCAGGAACCAGCAGGCAGAGAAAAATGCCTGTGGCAGCTGGTCAATAGAAACCATCTGCAGGTGCAAGAAACAAACAGCAGCTGGAGGGGAAGGACCTGGCTTGGAAATGTCTCATAAGAATGACCCCAAGCAGGGCAGAGATGTTACCAGGTGCACTGAAAGCTTGTCAAGGACAGGTTAGTGGTTTCTGACAAGCTCTACAGCTTTTCTGATTGTTTTCTTATCTTGTGTGCTCATTTTGGAGTTGGCTGCTCTTCAATGGAAAAAAAAAACCCCAATTATTCTTTCCTGGTGCTTCCACCAGTTTGCATCTCAGGCTGAGCATGGCTCTGGCTTTGAAGGAGCGAGCCTGGCTCCTGTTTTGCACCTTGGATTTGCAGGTGGGCTCACACAGAGGTGTTTGTGTGTACTGTAAGTGCTTGCATGGGGAGCTTTCATAGAATCCCAGGCTGGGCTGGGCTGGGAGGGACCCCAAGGGTCACAGAGCTCCAACCCCCTGACACAGGCAGGGACACCAACCTCCAGGCCTGGAGCTACACAAGGTTGACCCCATCCAACCTGGTCTTGAACACCCCCAGGAACGGGGCACCCACCCCCTCTCTGGGCAGCCCCTGCCAGCCCCTCCCCACTCTCTCTGTAAAAAAACTTGCCCCAATATCCAATTTAACCCTTCCCTCCTCCAGCTTCACTCCATCCCCCTTGTCCTGCCAGGCTCTGCCCTTGAACAAGCTGATTCCCCTCCTGTGTCTCTGCTCCCTTCAGGGACTGGCAGGCTGCAATGAGGTCCCCCCACAGCCTTCTCTTCTCCAGGCTGAGCCAGCCCAGCTCCCTCAGCCTCTCTCCAGAGGGGAGCTGCTCCAGCCCTCTGAGCATCTCCGTGGCTCCTCTGAGCCCTCTCCAACAGCCCCACATCTTCCTTGTCCTGGGGCCCCAGCTCTGGACACAGGACTCCAGCTGGGGCCTCCCCAGGGCAGAGCAGAGAGGGACAATCCCCTCCCTGTCCCTGCTGCCACCCCTCTGCTGATGGAGCCCAGGATCCCATCGCCCTTCCCAGCTGCCAGAGCCACTGCTGGCTCAGGGGAAGCTTCTCACCCAGCAGAACCCCCAGGTCCTTCTCCTCAGGGCTGCTCTCCAGGAGCTCTTCTCCCAGCCTGTATCCATGCCTGGGGCTCCTCCAGCCCAAGTGCAACCCCTGACACTTGGCAGTGCTGAAGCTCATTAGTTTCACCCAGGCCCAGCTTCCCAGCCTGTCAGCATCCCTCTGGATGGCTCCTGTCTTTCTGTGGTGTCACCCACACCACTCAGCTTGGTGTCACCCACACTCTGGCTGAGGCTGCACTCAATCCCATCATCCATGTCACTGATCAAGATGTTACAGAGCCCCAGTCCCAAGACAGACCCCCGAGGGACCCCTCTTGTCACCGACCTCCACCTGGACATAGACCCATTGGCCACCACCCTTTGTCTACATCTCCCCTGGCTTCCTCTTGCAGGAAAGGCTTTGGGAATCACTCCAGCAGCAGGACCTCTCCTCCAGCACTCTGGCTGCTGGAGGGATTCAGGGCAGGGCTGGGTTTCCTTACCCTCCTCCTCAACACCTCTGCACAAGGACAAACCCACTCCCAGCAGCCTGAAAATATAAATGGTCAACAAGTTGCTCCAGCAAATGCCTAGAACTCATCTGGTAACCACAGGTCACGTTTGTCACACCCTCCCTCATCTGCCAGCCACCAGTGACTCTGAGATGTGCAGTGGGACACTGAAGGACCTGGGCACAGACAGTGAATTCGGGTCCCCTCGTGTCTGTAGCTTGTAGTCTCTGTTGACTCTGGGTGTACTAGAGCTTGTTGACACGTTGGACCTGTTTCTTTTGATCCCATTAGCTCTGTGGTCTCAGCTGCTTCATGTGGAAGGGGGTCTCCACGTGCAATGGCCCTTTACAGCAAGTGGGGGTGAATCAGACACCCTTTAACGTGACTTGGCAGCTGCCTCCTCTTCCCAGGGGTCTTCTCTTGCCATCAACAGTTTTCCTTGCATCTCAGCCAGCATCCCCTTGGAGATGTGCCCTCAGAAGGCTGAGGGACTTGTGGTTCTTGGGGGGATGCTGAGGGGTGGCATCTCCTCGCCATGTAGCCTGCTCTCCTGTGGTGAAGAACCCGGTGCTGGCTTCAGCTTGACCTTGCTGCAGGCTCCACTCTGGAGCCACAGCACGTCCTGGAGATGCTTTCTGCATTGCCTTCATCCAGCTGGGTTGTGAAGCCAGCAGGAGGGAAAGGAGCCTCCAAGCCACCACTGTGTCATCAGAAGATGGAGCCAGCACTGCCTGTCATGGGGTGATCATCTTGTGAGTTGCTCCTGGTGAGTGTGGATTTATGTGCTGGCAGAATCCCCCAGAGGCTAATAACGTGTCCCTAGCAGATGGGGGATGCTTCAGGAGTGATCCCTCCCTCCCATGAGGTTACCCATGTTGCAGATGGGGTGGCAGTTTTCTTCCAGGCTTTGTTCAAAAGGAATTGTCTTTTCCTTTCCCAGTCACAACGGGACCAGGAATAGTCTCTGGTGGGTACGTGGGCCCAGAGTCCTCTGTCGTGCTGGGGCATCTCTTGGGATTCCTCCCAACCCCTGTGGTTCTTGGCAGTTTGAGAGAGGAGGAGTTCAGAGACCTGTTTGGGATGGGGAGGGAGGGGGCATGGAGAACCACAGGGCCACTCGCCTCCCAGCTTGTTAGTTGAGGAGGGCACCCAGTCCTGATAGGTTTGAGCATGAAAAGGGTCAGGCACCACCTGAAAACTGGGTAGAGGAAGCTTCCAGAGCATCCCGACTGCTGAGGACCAGGTGTGGCTCCTGCACCCAGGCTCAGCCCCGCCAGCTCTGCTGCTGCCCATCCCCAGCAGCGTGGGGGGGGGCGGGGTGAAAACGGGACAGGGCCATGGGTGCTGCAGTGATGGTGGAAGTACAGGGTACCTCACCCCTTGCTGGGTTCCTTTGGTGGGAGCGGGTCATGCGTTTCACCTCAGGTGCTGACCTCTGCATCTCCTTGGCTTCTGGCCGTGGGTCTTCAAGGCCAGGTTGGCTGGGGTCCTGGGCAGCCTTGTGTAGCTCCAGGCCTGGAGGTTGGTGGCCCTGCCTGTGGCAGGATTCACAAGGATGGGAATCCTTGCACAATCCTGCTCTGGGAGAAGCCATCCTCATTCCTGTTCCCTGAACAACTGGTTTTCTGTGTGTCTCCTGATGCCCAAGGTCCTGCAGCCAGGGCAGGAGGTTTCAGGTTGGCTGCACCCACGGGTGTTGCCTTGAAGGCATCTAGTAAGGAAGCATGAGGTGGTAAGTGAATCAGCCCAGGGGGGGTCGTAGCAGCGAGTCCCATTTGCAGGGAGCTGCTCTGGTGTCTCACTGGGAAGGCCGTGCCCAACAAGCCTCTGATCTGCTTCCAAGCAGCCAAGGGTGGGAGAAAAACTATGGGTGCTTTGATGGCATCTCAGATGGTTTGGGAAGGTTTGCTGCTGTCCTTTGTCAGTCCTGAAGGGTGGAAAAGTGACGCTGGGGAGGCTTGAAGCCAACTCCAGCTCTACCAGACCCTAACCTGAAGACTTCCCGCTGTGTTGGGTGGTGTTTTCTAGCCTGGGCAGCCAGAAGCACTCACCTCCCTCTCTCCTTTATGGACATGTCTACCTTCAGACCTTAGCAGAAGCAAGGTTTCCCAGAGGTGGGACCACACAGGGGAAATAATCTATTGGAAGAAGCATTGGGCCAAGCTGGACATGGCTCTGCTCCAGCTACCAGTGAAGATGAGCCCTCATCTTCCTCCCAGCTGGGTCTACGTGCGTCGGGCAGTGTAGTGCAGCACTGGGGTGGGGAGGAGGAGGAGGGAGAGACTCCCAGCTTGCCCCTTTCACGCTGATTTCTTGCCTTCTCACTCCCAGCCGTGGCCACGGACGTTGGTGACTGCATGCTGGATGAGCCCCGAGCCCCAGGAGGGGATGGACGGATGGACCCGCAGGATGGGGAGCTGCTCCCTGAGGGGGAACTGCTGCTCCAGGTACCGTGCCGTGGCCCGGGCCGTTGGGCTGTTCCCTTCACTCCCACCATCCATTGGGCACCGTGGCTGGTCCCTGTACAGCAGCTGGGGAGGTGGGCTCCCATCTGTGGAGCAAGGAGAGACTCTGCTGTGCCAGGAGCTGCTTTGCTGTGATTGCTGTGGGCACCAAGCACCTCGGGACAGGGACTGGTGGCACTGCCTGGCTGGGACGGGTCCCTGTCCCCATGGTTCCCTCCCACTGCTGCTCTGCTGACTTGGGTGTGGGCTGTACCACAAACTGGGCTGTGAGCAGAGCAGGGCTTGGGGAGGTGGGCTGTGCCCTTCTCAGGGGTGATGTCCATGCCCGAGGCTTGTGGGCATCGGCTGGGGCCGAGCCCAAACCTGGCGCTTCTCTTTGGGCTTGGCTGCAGCTCCTGGGCCCGATGTGCCCAGGTTGGTAACACCCAAGTGGAAGGGTGCAGGGGCATCAGCAGGGAGGGGGAAGTCCCTGGCTCAGCAGCCTCAGTGGTCTCTTGGATGGTGGGTTCCTGGTGCTCTGATGAATGCCAGGAGGACAGCGGTGACAGCCACAGGGTAAAGCATCTGCTAGGAGCCGTTGGCCCTCCAGCTGCTCCTCCTCCATGGCTCTCACGTTGGCAGGCAGCTGAGACCACCCCTGGGAGCAGAGCCCACATGGGAGACTCTGTGGCCCAAGCTTCATTGCTGGAAGTCACGACAGACTTCCAAGAGTCACCCCCTCGCCCCTGCCTGCCTCTCTCTCTCTGTAGCAGGGGGCATTCAGGCAAGGCCATGCAGGAACAGGGCTGCTGTGAGCTCACAGCGTGCCTGGGCTGGGGGAAAGCCCAGGTTTGGGCTGAGGGAGAGAATAAAGAAGGGAAGGTGGATCTGGGAGGACGTGCTGGGAGCTGTGCTTTGTGCCAAGGCCGCTGTGTGGAGAATGACACGGCACCCACGGACCTTCACCAGCCAGGAGCTGGCCAGAATGCTGTTCAGTTGGGTTTCAGTTTATAGATGTAAGCTGGAAGGAAAAGGGGGCAGAAAGGACCTATGGGAAGGCTGGTTGTTGAATAAGCATCTGGGCATCTCACCTTAAACCACGCTGTTCCTTGGGGCTGCAGGGCAAGTCTGTGCAAGACCTTTAATCATTCCATGGCTGTCTTCCTGGTGTCACACACAGCTGGGCCTTGAGTCTTTCTCTCCCTTCTTCCAGCTCTCCAAACAAAAGCCAGTGGATGCTTGGCTGTCCTTGAGGTCCAGCTTTGGTGTCTTCAGCCCTGTTCCTGCATGGCCTTACCTGAATGCCCCCTGCTACAGAGAGAGAGAGGCAGGCAGGGGCGAGGGGGTGACTCTTGGAAGTCTGTCGTGACTTCCAGCAATGAAGCTTGGGCCACAGAGTCTCCCACATGGGCTCTGCTCCCAGGGGTGGTCTCAGCTGCCTGCCAACGTGAGAGCCATGGAGGAACAGCTGGGATAGTGTGATAGCCAGGAGGGAGCCTGTGGTTGCCCTGGTCCCATTGGTGGAGCTGTTCCTACGTGCTCTCTGGGGCTCTGAGCAGGACCATATGATGGCAGTTTGTGGAGCGGTTGCAGCCTTGGCTGACTGAAGGCATCTGGAGAGCTTAGGAGGTGTTAATGTGACAGAAATCCCCCAGCTGAGCTGCTTGGTGTCGCTCCTTGCCCAACAACATTTTACTCAGATAGTGTCATTTGCAGAAAACTCTGACTCAGGACCCCCCAGGGGGGCTGCAGCGCACAGAGGGGAGGGGCTGGGCCCACCACAAGCCAGATCTGTGCAGCATTAAGCATCGTGCTCGATCCAGCAGCTTCCCAAATGCTCCAAGGGACTAAAAAAAGCCACCAGAGCCAAGGCCAAGAGTTGCTGTAAATGGGCAGATGCAAGAGCTGTGTCAGGCCATCGCTCCTGCCGCCTCCTAGGATGGGGAAGGGGGGGAGCACATCCAAAGGAGCAGTGTTGGGTGGCTGGACCCTTCTCTCCAAGCTGGCCTCAAGCAAACAGCACAGCCCTGTGATGGTCCTCTGCAGGGCTGGTTCATGTGGCAGAGCCAGGCAGTGAAGGCAGAGCTCCTGATTGTCATGGTGGATCCTGTTATGAGATGTGCTGAGACTTCAGGCACAGAGACTGTCAGGCAGAGAAGGACCTGGGGGTGTTGGGTGACTGCAGGCTGAACATGAGCCAGCAGTGTGCCCAGGTGGCCAGGAAAGCCAATGGCATCCTGGCTTGTGTCAGCAATAGTGTGGCCAGTAGGTCTGGGGAGGGAATTGTGACCCTGGACTGGGCACTGGGGAGGCTGCACCTGG
Organism: Rallus limicola; assembly: GCA_022605955.1. Classification (NCBI taxonomy): domain Eukaryota; kingdom Metazoa; phylum Chordata; class Aves; order Gruiformes; family Rallidae; genus Rallus; species Rallus limicola. The sequence continues at coordinate 38,961,909 of JAKCOZ010000008.1, forward strand.
AGTGCTGGGTCCAGTTCTGGGCTCCTCAGCATCAGAAGGACATGGAGGTCCTGGAGCGAGTCCAGAGAAGGGCAACCAGGCTGGGGAAGGGGCTGGAGGGCAAATCCTGTGAGGAGCAGCTGAGGGAGCTGGGGGTGTTGAGGCTGGAGAAGAAGAGGCTGAGGGGAGCCCTTCTCCCCACCTCCCCTGCCCTGCCAGGAGGGTGCAGAGAGGTGGGCGCTGGTCTCTTCAGCCAGGGGACAGGAGCTGGGACAAGGGGCAATGGGCTCAAGCTGTGCCAGGGCAGGGTCAGCTCAGCTGGGAGGGCAAAGTTCTTCCCTGGCAGAGTTGTCAGGGCCTGGCCCAGGCTGCCCAGGGAGGGGCTGAGTCCCTGCCCCTGGGGGTGTTGAACAGAGGGGAGATGAGGTGCTCAGGGATCTGGTTTCGCTTAGGATGGGAATGGTTGGACTTGGTGATCTTAAAAGGTCTCTTCCAACCTTGTGATTCTGTGATCCTGCCCACATCCTGATTAAACACAGGCTTCCACTTGGGCTTCTCCCTTCCTAGTTTCTCTCCTTTTAACTAATCCATGGAATGTATCCTGGACAAACATAGTACTTTCCTTTTGGAGGAAATCAGCCTGAAATGGTCACCAGCTAGCTCTGGATCTTCACCTTGCCTCTATGTTTTGGCTATCCACTTCAGTGGACAAGCTCCTCTTCCTCCACCCCAGCTGTCATGTCCCATAACTTTGGAATAGCTGCTCTAATTTGGTGTGAGTTTGGCCTTTTCCAGGCAAGGAGCCACTGCCTGGGTAGGTGTTTCACCTACCTGGAGTTTCACCTAATCTGGAGTTGGCAGATGGTGTTACCACAAAGATGTTCCTCAGTAGGGATTGTGTTCCTTTGCACTGAAAGCCTCATCTTCTACCATCTACACAGGCAAGGGGAGAGTAACTTTCCTGGTATGGTGTCTCAGCGTGGCAATTCAACGCCGAGATGTGTTTGAGGGCCCTCAGGGGTAACAGAGGCTCCTGAGGATGTCCTGTGGGTACCAAGACCAAAATCAGATGGGAAGGCGTTATGGTCCTGCTTCACAGCCGTGAGCAGGATGCTGCCACAGCCTTGACGATGTGGCAAACAGTCTGCAGACTTGTAAGGATCACGTCAGGCCTCACGGTGCCACGTTGGGGCCTTCACAAATCTGGGATCTGGGTTTTCAGGTATTTCCACCTCTTTGGCTTTCAGGGCGGTGTTGGGTGTTGTAGCTGCCTCACCGCCTCTGAGTGACAGCAGTGACTGGATGTGGCCACTGGAGTGGCAGCAGGGACAGGGAGGGGATTGTCCCTCTCTGCTCTGCCCTGGGGAGGCCCCAGCTGGAGTCCTGTGTCCAGAGCTGGGGCCCAGGACAAGGAAGATGTGGGGCTGTTGGAGAGGGGTCAGAGGAGCCACGGAGATGCTCAGAGGGCTGGAGCAGCTCCCCTCTGGAGAGAGGCTGAGGGAGCTGGGCTGGGTCAGCCTGGAGAAGAGAAGGCTGTGGGGGGACCTCATTGCAGCCTGCCAGTCCCTGAAGGGAGCAGAGACACAGGAGGGGAATCAGCTTGTTCAAGGGCAGAGCCTGGCAGGACAAGGGGGATGGAGTGAAGCTGGAGGAGGGAAGGGGGAGATGAGATCTTAGGGGGAAGTTCTGTGCAGAGAGAGTGGTGAGGGGCTGGCAGGGGCTGCCCAGAGAGGGGGTGGGTGCCCCGTCCCTGGGGGTGTTGAAGGCCAGGTTGGCTGGGGCCCTGGGCAACCTTGTGTAGCTCCAGGCCTGGAGGTTGGTGTCCCTGCCTGTGGCAGGGGGTTGGAGCTCTGTGACCCCTGGGGTCCCTCCCAGCCCAGCCCAGGCTGGGATTCTCTGATGTGGTCCCTCTCAATGAACTGTGTGACAAGTTGCTCCTCTCCCCTTGGAGCTGAGAGCAGGAGTCCAAGGGGTAGCAGTGTCCTCAGGTGCTACAGGTTAAGAGGCAGGCTTTGGGGGGTGATGGGAGAAAGCATGGGGAGAACACCTTCAGAAATCAGCTTGTATAACCTCCTGGCTGCAAAGTTCAGGGTGAGGAGTGAGGCCCAGAGTGCCTTTGGAGGTCACCTTTAAAATGAAGGCGTGGATCAATAGGTGAGGTAACTGAATTGCAGCCAGTCATCAACTATTTCTGAAGGCTTCCTTATGTGTGACTGATGGAGGCTTCTCCTGGAGTCACCAGGCTCTGGCGTGGCTCAGGGCAGTCCTTCCCCTCCCCCCCACCTGCTACTGAGGTTGTGGGCAGGTTTGTGAGAGGAAATCAGAGCCGCAGAGGTGCAGGTGTATATCTAGGTGCAGATACGTGTCTATACACAGTGCCTGGAGAGCTGGAGAGGAGGGAACTGCCTCTTGGTCCTCCATGAAACCTTGCCTTAGCTGGTCCCTCGGTGTGCAGGAGCTGCCCTGTGGTGAGAGGCCTTCAACAGTGGATCTAGGAAAAGTGGTCACTCCACCTTTGGTCGTTGGTCGTGTTAACACTGAGCAGGGGGAAACCAACCCACCACCAAAACCCAGCTCACCAGGATTGAAGTCGTGCGCGTGGTCACAAGGTGCTTCTGGGTTTGTGGCTCCCTGGTGATGGAGAAGGTCCCTTCCTGTCCCCAGGAGAAGTTCCTCCAGCAGCTGGAGCCGGGGAGAGTAACTCTGGGCTGAACTTATGCTTTCAGGCACTCAACGGGTTTGTGATTGCCGTGACCGGAGATGGCCACATCTTCTACATCTCCCCTACTGTGCAGGACTACCTGGGCTTTCATCAGGTGGGTACTGGGTTTTTTTTCCTGGCTCTAGGCAGATGGTTGCAGCCCAGGCCTGGGAAGAAGATGCTGATAGCAGTGCCAGGGGCTTTCTTCTCCACTGGGTCTTTTTTGATGTACGTTTTCAAATGAGCCACGTGTTTTGGGGGCCCAGGCAAGGCAGGAAGCATGCACACGAGCTGAGCAATGGCAGGCTCCAGATCCCCTTGTCTTTGTGTCTAGGAGTGGGGGGCAAGGGGGGGAAGGAGACTCTCCTTGTGCCACTGGGCACCCCTGCTCTCACTTAGAGGGCGTCTCACTACCGAGCACTGCCCTGATGTACCACGGGTTACATGAGATGCTAAGGAAAAGCAGGTCTCTCCTCACATCCACCCTCTTCTCTCTGGCTTCCTGGACATCCATCTGTCTCCTTTGGCCAAAGGATTGAGACAACAGGAGTGCTGTGGTGCTGTCCTACCAACCCCATCTTGTCATTCCTAGTGTGCTTGCAGAGACCAGTGTTTCTTCTGTCCTCTCTTGGCAGCCTTTCCCAGCCAACTCCAGTATCAGGATCCTGGTGGGCTGATGCCCTGAGTCAAAACACCTGTCAGAGGCAGGCAGTGGTCCTCTCAAAGTACCCAGCTGTCTGGTTAGGCATGAGGCTCTGCTCTGGCATGTTTCTGAGGGCATGGACATGGCAGTCGATGGCTGGAGCTGCCCCTGGGCTTGGCAGGGCCATGCTGATCCTGCAGCATGCAGGACCACAGTGGGAAAGTTGGGGTCCAAGGTGGGGTCCTCCCTAGAAGGAGGCGGCTGTGTTGGGGTGTTGGGAGGCGTGAGGATGGTGTTTCTGCTCTGTGGCCAACCTTACAGCCCAGCATCAGCATAGCTGGCCTTTCTGAAGGAAGATGTTTGGACTGGGAGACAGATTGCCACAGGTTTGGAGTGAGAAAGCCTGCATGGAGCAGTGAATTCCCCCCACTTCAGTCGGAGATGGGGGTGGAATCCTTTGATCCCGTGGAAGAAACAGAGCTGCTCATCTGCAGAGGGATGGGGATGGCAACACAAGCAGCCTGGTGTGTTTGTACCTGGCAAACCCACAGCACTTTGTCCAGATTTGGTCCCAAGAAGATACTGGAAGTGAAGCCAGGCCAGGGCCATTCTGGGGAGTGGAGCTTCCTAAAGAGCCTGGGGGCAGGGGAAGGAGCTGGAGTTTCAGCACTTCCCATGGATTGAGGTTTAGGATCGGGAACCAGAGCCAATGCAAAACATCCTGGGAAGGGCTGGGTGGCATGGGGACAACCCCAGCCTTGGGGAAGCGGGTGGAACACTGCTTAGCCATCACCAGGGGGCACCGGGGGAAATGGGTGACGTTGACATGGCTGAGCAGCCAGGGTTATTTGGACACAGCCATTTCTATTGCTTCTAGAAAGTTCTGAGCCATTCCTGTGATTTCCCCAGGCAGAGCCACTCTCTGCTCCCTCCTCCTCCTTCCTGAGCCCCTCTCCCTAAAACAGCAGGTTCTTGGTCCTCATTCTCCCCACAGCACCTGAAGCAGGTTGTGCTTTCCCCTTCCTTCACACTCAGTAGGGATGAAGGAAAACCTCCCTCCCTGTCCTCCACCAGACCCCTCTGCCAGGCTGGGCAGGAGCTGATGCTCTTCTCCCCTTGTGTCCTTCCAGTCAGATCTCATCTACCAGAGCGTGTATGAGCTGATCCACGCCGAGGACAGAGCTGCCTTCCACCACCAGCTGCACGGGGACACGGTGTCCGGCAGCACCCAGCATGCTGCCCATGGTGAGTGCCAGGACAGTCACCAGGGGCCAGCCAGCCCTGTGCTGGGAAACCTTCCTGGAGGGATTTATAGCCACCGAGCTCACAGCCCTGTTTGTGAGGAGCATCCCACAGCCCCCCCTGTGGGATGTGTAGGCATCCCAGAGGTTGGCACTGCTGCTTGTCACCAGAAGCAGCCACCAGCAATGGCTCTTATTAATGTTTATCAATAGCTGAAGGGTGGGACCCAGGGGACATGGGCAGCCTCTGCTCAGTGTCTGTGGGGACAGGACAAGGGGCGCTGGGCTCAAGTTGCAGCACAGGGAGTTCCCCCCCAATGTGGGGAAGAACTTCTTCCCCAGTGAGGGTGAGGGAGCCCTGGGACAGGCTGCCCAGGGGGTGTGGAGTCTCCTTCTCTGGAGAGATTCCAGCCCCGTCTGGACACCAACCTGTGTGCCCTGTCCTGGAGACCCTGCTTTGGCAGGGGGTTGGACCCCATGGGCTCTGGGGGTCCCCTCCAAGCCCTGCAATTCTATGACATCCCTTCCTAAGCCTTTCACCTACTTATTTTGGTGGGGATGGCTTACTGCCTTGTCTGGGAGGTAAACTGAGCTTACAGGGACCAGAAACCACTGTGAATGGGTGATGTCCCACAGTGAGGTCTGACCCCTTTTGTAAGGACCCCAGATTCACTCCAGCAGCAAAGCCTCTGCCAGGAGCAGGTGTGCCAGGAGCAGGTGTGCCAGGCCACGGCGTCCAGGTGCACAGTTTGCATGGCTCAGTTTTCGCCTTTGGCTTCCCAGCCCTTCCCAGTGACCCGCCACTGCCAGCAGGATGCAGCACCATGTCCAGCCCCCGGCATCTTCACAGGGAGAAGCCCTCCTTCGTGGAGAAGAACTTCACCTGCCGCTTCCGCTGCTTGCTGGATAACTCCTCAGGATTTCTGGTAACACAGCCCCACGTTGGATCAACCTTTCTTCCCTAGGGACCCCCCGTGTCCCATAGGGCTGGGAGCACAGCCAGTTCCCATCACCCTCTTTGCTTCACAACCATGTTTTCTGATTTCCCCTAAGGCCTTGAATTTCCGTGGGCGCTTGAAATTCCTTCTTGGGCAGCAGAAGGTGGCATCGGACAGGTCCCCACTTGCACTCTTTGCCATCGCAACTCCACTCCGGCCGGTCTCCATCCTGGAGCTTCGCACCAAGACACTGATCTTCCAGACAAAGCACAAGTTGGACTTCACTCCCATGGCCTGTGATTCCCGGTAGGACATCTCACACCTTCCTTGTGGCAAAATACAGACACTGGGTGGAATGCCAGAGCCCATGGGAGCAGGTCTGCTTCTAACCCAGCTCCTCCAGCAATTTTGTCTGATGCTCCTGTCCATCTGCTGCTGGGCATTTCAGCATCCCTCCAGTAACTCAGGGAATGGGAGAACTGGGTGCCAGCACTTCTTGGCTATAGTGTGTTTTAGCTCAGCAAACCCACTTTGGCGTTTTGAGAAGAAGGGGGTGCAGCTCAGCCAGGATGGGAGGGTTGTACCACCCAAAGTAGGAGACTGTTGGACACGGGGCAAAGTGCAATTGGGGGATGCCACCCTCTGTCCCTCGGTGTCACTGGCTTTCTGCACTGTTTCCAGGGGGAAGGTTGTCCTGGGGTACACAGAAACAGAGCTGTGCAGGAGGGGGTCCGGGTACCAGTTTGTGCATGCAGCCGACATGATGTACTGCGCCGAGAACCACGTGAGAAGTGAGTGCTGGGGGGCTGGGGGCCATCAGGGTCGGTGCCTTCACTTGGGTCCCAGCACCCGTGCAGCTCTGGCCATGCCAGTACCATTGCTCCTTGGTGGGCCACATGTCCTTGGTGCGGAGCAGCTGTGACACAGGCTCTGCCTGCATCCCGAGCGATACCCGCTCGGGGAGGTGGCGGGGGCATCGCGTGCTGGCTGCGCCTGGCCTGTTGTGCCCTTTGAGCACAGCCCAAGGTGATGCTTACGGTGGGGGCACCTTCCCCGTGCCGTTTGTCCATCCCCGGGGCAGTAAGCACTTCGTGCCACCTCTCTTCTCTCCCCACCCAGTGATGAAGACTGGGGAGAGCGGGCTGACGGTCTTCCGGCTGCTGACCAAGAAGGGCAGCTGGCTCTGGGTGCAGGCCAACGCCCGCCTGGTGTACAAGGGTGACAAGCCTGACTGCATCATCGCCCGGCAGCGAGCCCTGACGTGAGTATTGCTGTGCTCACCCGCTCTCGGCACGGGTGGCTTGGGGGGGAGGAAAGGGTGGTTGGGTGGCAGGAAGGGGGGTGCGAGCAAAATGGCTGCGAGAAGGTGCTCACAGACCTGCTCGCTCCTGCCTGGGGTGAGCCCGGGAGATGCAGATCTTCCCTGATCCGGGTAGACCCACCACCACCGGCTCCCCAGAGCCCTGCTCCTCCACCAGCAGCATCACAGCCAGCCCCATCCCACACCCTTTTCTTCATCCAGCTCCCATCACACTGCTGGGAGGGTGGTTTTACCTGGCCCGCAGGAGATGCTCATGCTGTTTCCTCCTCTTTTTTTTTTCCTTCCACCCTGAAGGAATGAAGAAGGGGAAGAACATCTGCGGAAGAGAAACCTGCAGCTGCCTTTTAGCTTTGCCACGGGAGAAGCAGTCCTATATGGGAGTGACCTTCCCGAGTTCCTGGACTCCTTCCAGGCTAAGGAGGAGTTGCAGGCACAAGCGAAATCCCACTCGAACCAGCACTCAGTAGACCCCAACTCTCTTCTTGGGGCTATGATGAAGCAGGATGCATCCATGTACATCTCCCACGCTGATAACCTGCCCCAGCTCTTGCCAGGTCTCATCGCCGAGCCCGACGGACTGAGCAGGAATGAGGAGGTCAGTGATGCCAAGGAGGACAGCGACTCCCTCCTGGTCGTTATTGAAACCCTGTTTGAGAGGAGCGAGCTGGATGGAAACATCTGCCAGACCCTTCAGAGCCTCAACGTGGACAATGAAGAGCTGCAGCGGTGGGAGGAGACTCTGCTCAGCTTGGGAGCAGAGGAGAAGCCCGCTCAGGAGGTTAAGGAGAGGCTAGACACCACGGTGACGTCCTGTGCGGAGCTCCTGGGGGAGGGCGGTGGGAAGAGCGCGGGCTTCCCGTGCTGCAGCGCATCCTGCTGCGACGAGGAAGTGGACACGGCTCGTTTCCAGCACTGCTGGGCAACTGGGTCAGCCTTGGAAGCCCCATCACAACCCCAGGCAGCTGGTGCAGGCCAAGATGCTGTGCTGTCCCTTGTCTCTGTTACATCCAAAGTCAGCTCTGCTCAACAGCAGGTCCTGTTTCGCTCAGCCGGGCTGGTGGGGGGGACGGTTTTGGATGTCCCAGGCTCCAGCAGCGAGCCCTCTGTAGCACTTCAGCTACCAAACCTGGGACAGGTGCTTCCAGCAGGAGTCACCGGCCCTGCTCCTGTAGATAACACTGTTCCTGATGGTCAGAGCCAGCCTGGGAGTGAGCTGGTGGGCTCAAGCTGCCCACCTCCATTGCACTCAAGCACACTGGTGACTCAGTGGCATGATGTCCTGGTCCAGGCGAACCCAGCCAGTGCTTTGGGGCAGCGTGCTTCTGGGGGTTGCCCATCAGAGGCTTGGATGGCCGCAGCTCCAGAACAGCTGGAAGCAGCAGGAACACACCTGGACTCACAAACTCTGGCCGGCAGCTCTGAGACCCTCCCGGGGGCTGAGCTGTGGTTGCTGCCCCCCCAACCCACTCCTTGCCCTTCACAGGGCTTGAGTAAGTCCTTGTTCTCTGGGGCTGGGGCGGCTCTTCCTGCACAAGCATCAGCACCCTTAGGAGTCAGCCAGCTGCGGGGGGACAGCGGCTTCCCCAAAGGGCCCCTGATGCTCCCCCCAGAGCCCAGCTGTTCTTGGGAAGGGGAGCAGGACAAGTGGTTGGTGCAGCACCAGCCGTGGTTCCTGCAGCCTGGGGCAGCCCCACGCAGATGTGCTGGGGCAGGCCTGGCACAACACAGCGAGCTCCTGCCGGGGTCTGGCACGGGTCCCAGCACCCACCAGCCAGACCCCGTGTTGTTGCCTGACTGCCAGTACAGAAATAACCTCTTTGGACACCAGAGCACCTTTCTTAGGGATGCCTCTAAAATAACCCATCCCCAGCAGGCGGGTGCTTTGCCTTGTCCCAGTGAGACCCACCCTGGAGCATCCCAATCCCCACCGGGCTCGGTTTTGAGGTGCACAGCAGCTCTCCCTGCAAAGATGGGCCCAGGAGCGCTGCCCTGCTCTGAGCAGGGCCCTGGCATCCCACCCGTGTCCTTTGTGGGGGGGCAGCGGCTCTGTGCCTGTGAGGTCCAGCTCAAGGTGAGGTGTGAGGGCTGCAGGACCTGAGGAGGGAGAGGTGGGTGGTGCTGGGGCCTGGGGAAGGAGGGGGGGAGGAGTAGGGGGAGGATTCATGCAGCCCATTTTGAAACCTCACTGTGAGCTAGGAGCCACGTTTTGAAAAGCCACCAGCAATCCAGAGCTCTTCTGGCTGCAGACACCCTGGTGATGCCCCACACTTCCTGGTCCCTCAGGATTTTGTCTCCCAGTGCCCAAACCAAGGTGCTCTGGCAGAACCTTTGGAGAGCCCTAGGACAGGGTGGTTTGGTTGTGTTTTTCCCTTGAGATGTCTTCTGGGGAGATGCAGCCCTGCTAGTGATTGGGGGGGGAAGGGTGGGGGGTGGTTATCAGAGCCTTGGGATAAAGGAGATGACCCTGCTGCTTGCCAGTCCTGGCACCCACTTGCAGACAGGCCAGCTGGCTTTACAGGCACCGAACTGCTGTGGCTCGATGCAGCTGGTCTCTTCATCACAGGGGGAGCGTGGAGCATCCACGTCAGTGCAGGGTCCCTGCACAGTCTCTGAGCCCGAGGCCCTGTGCTCTGCTCCTCCATCTTCTCCCCTCCTCTGGAGGCCCTGCTGACTCAGCTCCTTTAGAAAAAGGGATGTTACCAAGCACTTGGAGAAGCTCAGCAGCATTTGGAAGGGACCCTGTGAGAAGTGGAGTTTGGAATTCAGGAATTTGGGGCTCCTCAGCAGCCTCCTGGGGCCCTTTGGGGAGAAGCTGTGTCCTTCCCTTACAGCGGGGCAGGGAAGGTCCTGCCACCTTCCCTCTGGGCTTGTCATGGCTGTGTCCACACTCAGCTGTGGCACCAGGCAGGAGAAGGATGGGGGTTGCTCCTGTGGCTGCTCTGCCGTCAGCCTCTCTGCTTGGACCAACTCTTGTGCCCTTCAAACTGTTGTCCCAGGCTGCAGCCCTCCTTGAATTCCCCTTTTTCTGTAGTTTTTAAACCTAAGATGGGAATTTTAATATTTCTCTTTTTTTTTTTCTTATTCCTGCCACAGGGCAAATTGTCCCAGCAAGGATGGGAGGAGGCAGTGTGGTTCATGGCCAGCTGTGCAAGCCAGGTTGGTCTGAGGGGTGGGAGAGGTTGGGGAACCTCCACAGCCCCCCTGACACTCACCACTTCCCTCCCCAGCATCACGTCTGCCTCCCATACTGATGGTAAGCTCATACTCATGCCAATCAGTAAAATCAGGGTTAGCCCAGCAGCCAGCCCACGCCTGTCCTGCTGCCTCCCTGCGTCTCTGCCCTCCGTGCCTGGCGTTGCTGCACCGTGTTGGGGCTCCTGGGGGCTCAGGAAGGGCTGAGCTGGCTGCAGGCTGGGAGAGTGATGCTGGAAACACATCAGGCCCCTCTGAGAAGGCTGGAGAAGCACCCAGGATGGGGCAAGGAGCCGCTACGGAGCCTTGTGAATCAGCAGCAGCAAAAAGCATCCAGCAGGAACTCTGATCTTCCCCCCCCCCCCCCCCCACCTCAGCACCCCTGAGACAAAGAGACAAAGCAAAGCTGCCCAGCCCCAGCCCAGGGGGTGCTGAGGCTCCTGTGAGGGGGGGTGCCCATGGGGAGGGGGCACCCTGCCAGGCTCCAGTGCCCTGATACTCGCTGTGGCCGGGGCTCATTTCACGCTTTGTGAGTTCTTTGTGCTGCCATCGGCAGGTGGGTGATGGGGGGGTGGGGGGGGGGAGGTAAAAGGATGTCCCAGAAACTCACCCCCCACCCCCCATACCCCTACTTGTCTCCTCACCTATTAAAAGGCCATTTGCTTTGTATGGAAGCGAGGGTTTTGTTTTGGCCTAAACCAGCATCTCTCCATTTCCTTCTGGCCTGAGCAAGTGGTAGAAGAAGGCTGCCTTCAGCTCAGCCCCCAGCCCCGCTCCTCTGGGCTGAGGGAGGGCAGTGCTGGCTCCCCCCTACCCTGGGAGGCACGGGGCTGGGAGCAGGGGTTTGGGGAAGGTAGTGCTTTGCCCTGTTCTGGAAATTTTGGGGAGGAATGCAGCCCAGCCTCTGAGGGTGCAGGGACTGGAGTGATGCACTGACCTCGCTCAGCACCTGATCCTGGTGGTGTGGCCTGTGGAACATTCTGGAAGGACAGAGCTGGACCACCACTACCCCCTTACCCCCCTCCCCACCTTGTGTGCCCAGCCACGGTGGGGTGTGACACACTTAATCCTCACTGTGCCCAGCCCAGCGGGGAACGGGATGGGATGGGTTGGGATGATGGGATGGGTTGGGATGATGGGATGCTCCCTGCTGCTGCAGCCCTTGCAGGCAGCTGTGCCCCGATCCCACATGCACAGTACTCACCCAGGTGCTGCAGTGCTGCAGCTGAACACAGACACACAGACAGGACAGACAGACAGCGAATGGACCAACAGTGTGCGGCCAGGCAGCCCAGCGTGCTGACCAGGCTGCAGGGGTGCCTGGGGGGCTCACTGCCCCATTTCTAACCCCCATGCACCTCTCAGCACCCCAACACCTCCCAATCCCCCCCCAACTCACCCCTCGTACACCCACCAGTGCCCCCAAATCCTCCTCACCCCTCTCCTTATCTCCCTCATCCATTGCCCCTGCATCCCCCCCAATTCCCAGCCCCCATCCACCCCCACACCCCCCAGCACCCTTATCCCCCTCCTCACATTCCCCTATCCTTCCCCCATCTCCTTTATCCCCTCACCTCCCCCATTCCCCCCTCACTTCCAGCCCCTTTCAGCCCCCTTATCCCCCCATCCACCCCACACACCCCCAACCAGCACCCTTATCCCCCTCCTTACATTCCCTGATCCCTCCCTCCCCCCCAAATTCCCCTGATCCCCCTCCACATCTCTTCAACCCCCTTATCCCCTCTCACCCCCCAAATACCCTTTATCACCCCCCTCACCCTTCCGCATCTCCCCCAGGCCCCTTCCTTCTCCCCTCCCCCCATCTCTGCGGGTCTTGGGCGCGGGGTCCTTCCCCCCTCTCCGCGGATTTGGGGGAAAAGGGGTGTTGGGCACCCCCCCCCCCCCAGGGCACAGGGGGGGGCTTTGGGCTGACAAAGTGGGAAGCGCCATCTCGGGAGTCCCAGGCTTAAAATTAATTAATAATCATTATTACAGCAACAGCTCTAATGGTATCATTATACAAGAATTGTGATAACCTTATAATTATTATATTGTTTATTATAATTATAATAAAATCTTTCTATTATTTATTATATATTTGTTAATTATAATATGTTACTTATATTAATTATCTGTATTCTGTTACATTTTATCTATATTATCTTACATATTATGTACATTATATTATTTATTTACATTGTTTATATTGTCTTATATTCATTTTTTATATTATGTAATTTTATATTACGATTTCTATTGCTTTATCCTATTACATAATCACTTATTACAATTATAGTTATCTAATTATTACTTTAATAGCAGTTAATGTCTGTTAACTCCAGTGGCTCTGATTCCACAGTACCAGCTTCCCAACCAGGGAGCTATGGGATGGGACATGGGTTAGGGGTGTGTGTTTTTGGTGGGGTGGAGGCAGAAAGCTTGGGCCTTCTAGATGCAGGTGTTGGTTGCAGACCTCCTGGAGTCTCTTCTGCACCTTGGAAAAACCCCAAAAACCTCTCTGGGATAGGGACAAACCCCAAAAACCTCTCTGGGAATGGGGCAAACCCCAGAAACCTCTCAGGAAAGGGGCAAACCCCAAAAACCTCTCTGGGAAAGGGGCAAACCCCAAAAACCTCTCTGGGAAAGGGGCAAACCCCAGAAACCTCTCTGGGAAAGGGACAAACCCCAAAAACCTCTCTGGGAAAGGGGCAAACCCCAAAAACCTCTCTGGGAAAGGGGCAAACCCCAAAAACCTCTCTGGAAAGGGACAAACCCCAAAAACCTCTCTGGGAAAGGGGCAAACCCCAAAAACCTCTCTGGGAAAGGGGCAAACCCCAAAAACCTCTCTGGAAAGGGGCAAACCCCAAAAACCTCTCTAGAAAGGGGCAAACCCCAAAAACCTCTCTGGAAAAGGGGCAAACCCCAAAAACCTCTCTAGAAAGGGGCAAACCCCAAAAACCTCTCTGGGAAAGGGGCAAACCCCAAAAACCTCTCTAGAAAGGGGCAAACCCCAAAAACCTCTCTGGAAAAGGGCAAACCCCAAAAACCTCTCTGGGAAAGGGGCAAACCCCAAAAACCTCTCTGGGAAAGGGGCAAACCCCAAAAACCTCTCTAGAAAGGGGCAAACCCCAAAAACCTCTCTGGGAAAGGGGCAAACCCCAAAAACCTCTCTGGGAAAGGGGCAAACCCCAGAAACCTCTCTAGAAAGGGGCAAACCCCAGAAACCTCTCAGGAAAGGGGCAAACCCCAGAAACCTCTCAGGAAAGGGGCGAACCCAAAAAACCTCTCTGGGAAAGGGGCAAACCCCAAAAACCTCTCTAGAAAGGGGAAAACCCCAAAAACCTCTCTGGGAAAGGGGCAAACCCCAGAAACCTCTCTAGAAAGGGGCAAACCCCAAAAACCTCTCTGGGAAAGGGGCAAACCCCAAAAACCTCTCTGGGAAAGGGACAAACCCCAGAAACCTTTCAGGAAAGGGGCAAACCCCAGAAACCTCTCAGGAAAGGGGCAAACCCCAGAAACCTTTCAGGAAAGGGGCAAACCCCAGAAACCTTTCAGGAAAGGGACAAACCCAAAAACCTCTCTGGGAAAGGGACAAACCCCAAAAACCTCTCTGGAAAAGGGCAAACCCCAGAAACCTCTCTGGAAAGGGACAAACCCCAAAACCGTGAAATCCTGGGTGCAGGATCAATGTGCCCCCTTGGGGCTGAGCATTGGGACTAACCCTTTAAACTGTGGGCAGAGTGGAGTAACTGTGAGACCTGTGATGGCCCAAAAAGTGCCTCAGCTGCTCTCTGGCCATCAGACCAGGCTGGGAAAGGGCTTTGAATGATGTAATTAGTATAGATGGTGTAAGTGCACCCTGAAGCTCTGCTCAGGGGGGAGGGCAGGAGGTTGGGATGTGTGTCTGTTGATCTGCAGTTGCTTCCAGGTGACGGATGCTGCTTGTTTATCGGCTTGGCTGCTCTCTCACCTTACCAGCTGTTCTGCAGTAAAGCTCCAGGGATGGCTTAAGAAAAAGCCTAGTCCTGGGATCACCCTGCTCTCTTAATTGCCTAGGTAATGAGCTAGCCTTGGAGGAGCAGTTGCAGCTCTTGTGACTTCCCTTAGGTAAAGGCAGCTTTCCTGCTGCCTGCTTTGTCTGCTAAATACTTCTCCCTGGGTCTTGTAGGAGCAGCTGGTAGGAAGGTGTCAGAAGTCCCTCAGGTTTGCATGGGTTAAATACCCCAGGTTAAGCGTTCAGGCTGGACCCTAAAGCTCCTGGGAGCAGGAAGGCTCAAACAGCTACAGATCACAGAATCACAAGGTTGGAAAAGTCCTTTAAGCTCATGGAGTCCAACCATCCCTGCCCTGTGCTGCCCCAGACCCCTGAGCACCTCATCTCCCCTCTGTTCAACACACCCAGGGGCAGGGACTCAGCCCCCTCCCTGGGCAGCCTGGGCCAGGCCCTGACAACTCTGCCAGGGAAGAACTTTGCCCTCCCAGCTGAGCTGACCCTGCCCTGGCCCAGCTTGAGCCCATTGCCCCTTGTCCCAGCTCCTGTCCCCTGGCTGAAGAGACCAGCGCCCACCTCTCTGCACCCTCCTGGCAGGGCAGGGCAGGTGGGGAGAAGGGCTCCCCTCAGCCGCTCCTCACAGGATTTGCCCTCCAGCCCCTTCCCCAGCCTGGTTGCCCTTCCCTGGACTCACTCCAGGCCCTCCATGTCCTTCTGATGCTGAGGAGCCCAGAACTGGACCCAGCACTCCAGGTGCAGCCTCCCCAGTGCCCAGCCCAGGGGCACAATCCCCTCCCCAGACCTACTGGCCACACTATTGCTGACACAAGCCAGGATGCCATTGGCTTTCCTGGCCACCCAGGCACACTGCTGGCTCATGCTCAGCCTGCAGTCACCCAACACCCCCAGGTCCTTCTCTGCCTGACAGCTCTCCAGCCAGTCTCCCCCTGCCTGTAGTGCTGCAGGGGGTTGAAGGATGCAGTTCCTGCTGCACAGGCTGATGGAGCTGCTGCAGATGATACCCGAGCTGTCTGTCATCAGCAGGATGCTCCTGGCCCCAGGAAACTCCACTTCCAGCCACATCACTCTGCAGCTGCCTGAGGCTCCCACCAGTGTTTGGCAAGGTAAGGCTTTGTATCCCACCCCCTCCTTGAGGGTGCTGGGTGCTGGCAGGGAGCTTTGTGCCCTTTGGATTTTCAGCCCCGTGCCCAGCTGGGTCTGAGCAGCCAGTGCTGAGGTCTTGCCCTCTTCCTTTCCCCCAGGAGTCCAGCCACGTGTGACTGTGCTCCATCCAGCTCCTCTGCAGCGTGATGGTGTCTGTGGCACACTCAGGAAAGCACCCACTGAAGGTGCACGTTCACCAGAGCCTGCTCCCATTGCTCTGCTGCTTTGCATGCTGAGGAGGAGTGTGTGGCAGAGGTGAGGATGCCTGAGCTGCTGGGAAGGTGGCTCAGGCTCCCTCCTGCCCTGGCACCAGCTTCTTCCTGGCCTTGGCTGTGGAGCAGCAGCTCTGGGGGGCTCTGTCCTTCTGCCCCCAGCAGCGCCACGTGCCTAAACTGGGGTCTGCCCCCCCTCCTCTGCCTGGGCATTGGAACCTGCTGCATCGTGCCAGAGTGCCCTGCAGAGTGTGCATTTTGCTTGCTTGCTTCCAGAATATTCACACACAGACACACACATCTGTTCATCTCCACTGCATTAACCGCCTTGGGAGCCCAGCAGGCTGCTGGCCTGTTCCTCAGCTCCCAGCTCACTGCTGCAAAGAACGGCAGAGGGCAGGGCAATCCCACCAAAGAGGGGCTGAAGGCAATTCCCAGGAGCCAGGGTGTTCCATCACAGTGCCAGCTGATGATGAACAGGGGGCCAGGGTGCCCAGCCACTCTCCTCCCTGCGTAGGGTGCAGCCAGCCAGGAAGGGTCCCTGCCAAAAAAAATAAGCAGGGTGCCAATGAAATTGGATGGTTAAAGGGCTGGAGCATCTCCCCTGTGAGGAAAGGCTGAGGGAGCTGGGGCTGCTCAGCCTGGAGAGAAGCAGCCTGAGAGGGGATCTGATCAATGGGGATCAAGAGCTGAAGGGTGGGACACAGGGGGACATGGGCAGCCTCTGCTCAGTGTCTGTGGGGACAGGACAAGGGGCGATGGGCTCAAGTTGGAGCACAGGGAGTTCCCCCCCAATGTGGGGAAGAACTTCTTCCCAGTGAGGGTGAGGGAGCCCTGGGCCAGGCTGCCCAGGGGGTGTGGAGTCTCCTTCTCTGGAGAGATTCCAGCCCCGTCTGGACACCGCCCTGTGTGCCCTGTCCTAGGGACCCTGCTTTGGCAGGGGGTTGGACCCCATGGGCTCTGGGGGGCCCTGCCAACCCCTACAGCTCTGTGAGTCTGGGGTTCTGTGAAATTGCTCTCAGAGGTGCTGGAGAGGCTTAAAACCTGCATCCTTTGGGGGACAGGGAACAAGCCCACCCTGGGCAAGAGGCAGGCAACGCAAACCTTCTCTGGCAGCTGGCTGAACCCGTGTGGAGGCTCCTCAGAGTGAGTTCAAGGGTGCCAGCACCTTCTGTGCTCCAGCCCTGAGCTGGTTTGCAGGCAGGAGCTCACTCCCAGCTGTCCTGTGTGCAGGTAACAGGGTCTGTCAGCAGCCACAGCAAGAGGATGCACCGGAGGGGGGCTGGAGGCAACACCAGGCTGCAGAGCAGACATGAGGGCTCCATCCAGGATGTGGGGTCAGGCACAAAGACCAGCTACCTGCAACATCTGCCCAAGGGCCATCCAGCAGATGGGCAGAACGCAGGCTGTCTGCCACACAAGTTTGAGACCCACAGAGGAAACAGCATCTGAGATAAGCTACCTGTTCCACAGGTCCAAGGTCCATCTTGAGACAGGCATCAATAAACACTCCCTCACAGGGTGCTCAGGGCCAAGCTGAAGTGAGTGCAGGGCCTGTGGATGGAGGATGTGTGGGCCAGGGTGAGGCTGTTCAGGCCCACCAGGACCCCTTAGTACCCCTGGGGGGCTGACAGAGCAGCCCAAGGTTTGAGCATGAGGTATGGGCCACCCAGTGCCTCAAGGGTTCAGCTCTGGCTGGGGCTGCTCCTCAGGGTAGGGGCTGAAGGGAGCTGCATGGTGATGGTGCTCATCCCTGAGTGGGGTTGTGGCCAGCTACATGTAACCATATTTCCCCACACCTCTCTTCCAATGTTTTTAGATGTTTCCTGGGGGTAATCTGCTGATTCAGGGAAGGAGGAAGAGCTAAGTACCATCTTTGTTGAGGTCAGAGCCCAGAGTAGCTCCAACACTTGGTATCTTTGCTTCTCTGAAATCCCATCTGGGTGCATCTGGGTCACCCAGCTTTGGGAAACCTCATCAGGTGGTCAAGGCTGAATGTGCTTCCCTTAGGTGCTTGGTTTTCAAGGGCCCTTGTGACTCTCCTAAGGAATGCACAGTGGGGGTGGCATCCCCTGGAGATGCTCTTTTGCCTTCCCAGAAGACAGGCAGGAGGAAAAAAAAGCCAACTTCTCTACCCATGAATTGTAGCCAAAGAAATGAAGCAGATGAGTGTCCAGCTGTGTCGCTGAGGCAATGGGCCAAAAAGCCAAGTCCAGAGGCTGGGGGCAGGGCATGGGGGGCCCTGCATCTTCTCCAGGGGCCTCGGGGAGTGCTGGGGGGAGTAGAGGACAGAGAAGTCCTGAACACAGAGAAGCAGCCTTCTTTCTGCAGCCACCAGCCATGCTCATAAAGAGCAGGAAGTTTCAGCTACCAGGAAAAGCAATTTCAACTGCAGTTGGTTTTGCCACACGCAGGGGGTGGTTTGGTATCCATGCCTGCGGGGCACGATTCTTCTCCAGCTCACCCAGCCTGTCTTTCTTCCTCAGGGCCAGAACTCCTCTGGGCCAGGGCTCCTCTGGGCCAGGGCTCCTCAGGGCCAGGGTTCCTCTGGGCCAGGGCTCCTCTGAGTCAGGGCTCCTCAGGGCCAGGGTTCCGCTGGGCCAGGGCTCCTCTGAGTCAGGGCTCCTCTGGGCCAGGGTTCCTCTGGGCCAGGGCTCCTCTGTGTCAGGGTTCCTCAGGGCCAGGGTTCCTCAGGGCCAGGGCTCCTCTGAGTCAGGGCTCCTCTGGGCCAGGGTTCCTCAGGGCCAGGGTTCCTCTGGGCCAGGGCTCCTCAGGGCCAGGGCTCCTCTGGGCCAGGGCTCCTCTGAGTCAGGGCTCCTCTGGGCCAGGGTTCCTCTGGGCCAGGGCTCCTCTGTGTCAGGGTTCCTCAGGGCCAGGGTTCCTCAGGGCCAGGGCTCCTCAGGGCCAGGGTTCCTCTGTGTCAGGGTTCCTCAGGGCCAGGGTTCCTCAGGGCCAGGGCTCCTCAGGGCCAGGGCTCCTCAGGGCCAGGGTTCCTCTGGGCCAGGGCTCCTCAGGGCCAGGGTTCCTCTGGGCCAGGGCTCCTCTGAGTCAGGGCTCCTCTGGGCCAGGGCTCCTCTGGGCCAGGGCTCCTCAGGGCCAGGGCTCCTCTGAGTCAGGGCTCCTCTGAGTCAGGGCTCCTCAGGGCCAGGGTTCCTCTGAGTCAGGGCTCCTCTGGGCCAGGGTTCCTCTGGGCCAGGGCTCCTCTGTGTCAGGGTTCCTCAGGGCCAGGGTTCCTCAGGGCCAGGGCTCCTCAGGGCCAGGGTTCCTCTGGGCCAGGGCTCCTCAGGGCCAGGGCTCCTCTGGGCCAGGGTTCCTCAGGGCCAGGGCTCCTCTGGGCCAGGGTTCCTCAGGGCCAGGGTTCCTCTGGGCCAGGGCTCCTCAGGGCCAGGGTTCCTCAGGGCCAGGGTTCCTCAGGGCCAGGGCTCCTCAGGGCCAGGGCTCCTCAGGGCCAGGGTTCCTCAGGGCCAGGGCTCCTCAGGGCCAGGGTTCCTCAGGGCCAGGGCTCCTCAGGGCCAGGGTTCCTCTGGGCCAGGGCTCCTCTGAGTCAGGGCTCCTCTGGGCCAGGGTTCCTCAGGGCCAGGGTTCCTCTGGGCCAGGGTTCCTCTGGGCCAGGGCTCCTCAGGGCCAGGGTTCCTCTGGGCCAGGGCTCCTCTGAGTCAGGGCTCCTCTGGGCCAGGGTTCCTCAGGGCCAGGGTTCCTCTGGGCCAGGGTTCCTCAGGGCCAGGGTTCCTCTGGGCCAGGGCTCCTCTGAGTCAGGGCTCCTCAGGGCCAGGGTTCCGCTGGGCCAGGGCTCCTCTGAGTCAGGGCTCCTCTGGGCCAGGGCTCCTCAGGGCCAGGGTTCCTCAGGGCCAGGGTTCCTCAGGGCCAGGGTTCCTCAGGGCCAGGGCTCCTCAGGGCCAGGGTTCCTCTGTGTCAGGGTTCCTCAGGGCCAGGGTTCCTCTGGGCCAGGGCTCCTCAGGGCCAGGGCTCCTCAGGGCCAGGGTTCCTCAGGGCCAGGGCTCCTCAGGGCCAGGGTTCCTCTGGGCCAGGGCTCCTCTGAGTCAGGGCTCCTCTGGGCCAGGGTTCCTCAGGGCCAGGGTTCCTCTGGGCCAGGGCTCCTCAGGGCCAGGGTTCCTCTGGGCCAGGGCTCCTCTGAGTCAGGGCTCCTCTGGGCCAGGGCTCCTCTGGGCCAGGGCTCCTCAGGGCCAGGGCTCCTCTGAGTCAGGGCTCCTCTGAGTCAGGGCTCCTCAGGGCCAGGGCTCCTCAGGGCCAGGGCTCTCTGCAGGACCCGTCAAGCAGCGGGAGCAGGTGGAAAGCACGCCTGTGGCGACACATCTGCAAGTGTCTTCTCCATGCCAGCAGAGCTGGGGATGGGCTCTTATGGGAAAGCCTGGCACAGAAGCCCAACAGTTCACGTGAAGCTCAGCTTAAGAAACGAATGCATCACAGGAGGCACCAGAAACCAGCTTGAGCATCCCCCCAGCCCCACGCCGCCTGCACAGCAGGAGCCTCCTCTTGCCCACTGCCCACCCCCCAGCAGCTGCAAAGCCACACAGGTGCCTTCTACCTGCTGCCTTTGGAGAGGGCTGGGACACCAGAAAGGTGCCCCTGGGAGATGCAGGACCAGTCCTTTCCCTGGTGCAGTCAACCCAGGCAAGGGAGGGGAGGGGAGTGGAGAGGGCCCCTCGTTCCCGGCTCCAGCAGACACAGGGGCAGAAGTGGAAGTGCAGAGCAAGCCTTCAGGGTCCACGTTCTCACCTTGTTTCTCTGCTGGGGGCTAGGAGGAAGGAGGGCTGGGGGGGGAAGGAGGGGGAGGTTGGGGTGGTGTGTGGGAATTTGGCAGCTCTCCCGCTTTGGAAAGGGTCCAGCTGCCTCAGGAGAAATTCCAGGCATAGCTCTGTTGTGAAGAAAGTGCTGACCTGTTTGGGGGCGGTTGCTGAGCAAGTGAAGACGAGCCAAAAGCAGCTCCTGAGTGCTGGGAGAAATTCCCCCCCATTTCCCCTTGGCTGGGGTGAGGTGGCAGGTCAGGCTTTTGAGGGGAAGCTGTGCCTGGTGGCAGTTACTTCATATGCCATAAGCAGCTCCACCAGGATACCCTGATGTTTGGTCACACACTGCCAGGGACATACTGGGAGTACAGCAGAGAAGCTGATGGTGTGGCAGGTGAGCTGACAGCTACAACCAGGCTGCTTGGCCAGCCACTGGTGGGTGCCCAGGACCCAAAACCCTAGCAGTCCCAGGGGTGAAACCCAGAAAACATGGGGAGAGCTGGAGTCTCAGGGTAGGGATGAGACAGTGGGTCAGAGAAGGGGCAGACCTGGGCAGGCTGGAGAGCTGGGCAGGGAGAAATCAGATGAGGTTTAATAAAAGCAAGTGGAGAGTCTGGCACCTGGGAAGGAAGAACTGCTGGAATCAGGACAGGCTCGGGGGAGCTGCTGGACAGGAGCTCTGTGGAGAAGGACCTGGGGGTCCTGGTGAGTGACAGGGTGGCCATGAGCCAGCAGTGTGTCCTGGGGGCTGAGAGAGACAATGGGATCCTGGGGGCATCAGGAGGAGTGTGGGCAGCAGGTCACAGGAGGGGATCCTCCCCCTCTGCTCTGCCCTGCTCAGGCCCCACCTGCAGTGTTGTGTCCAGTGCTGGGCTCCCTGGGATCAAACAGACAGGGATCTCCTGGAGAGAGTCCAGAGGAGGCTGTGGAGATGCTGAAGGGCCTGGAGCATCTCCCCTGTGAGGAAAGGCTGAGGGAGCTGGGGCTGCTCAGCCTGGAGAAGAGAAGACTCAGGGGGGACCTGATTAATGTTTATCAATATCTGAAGGATGGGATGCAGGGGGACATGGGCAGCCTCTGCTCAGTGTCTGTGGGGACAGGACAAGGGGCGATGGCCTCAAGTTGGAGCACAGGGAGTTCCCCCCCAATGTGGGGAGGAACTTCTTCCCAGTGAGGGTGAGGGAGCCCTGGGCCAGGCTGCCCAGGGGGTGTGGAGTCTCCTTCTCTGGAGAGATTCCAGCCCCGTCTGGACACCGCCCTGTGTGCCCTGTCCTAGGGACCCTGCTTTGGCAGGGGGTTGGACCCCATGGGCTCTGGGGGGCCCTTCCAACCCCTGTGGTTCTGTGATTCTCTATGTATATCTATGGTAGGGCTTGCAGCACCTCTTGGGATGTCAGGGATGTGCACAGGATGGAGATGCTGCCAGAAGCCGGCGACTGGGTGGGAGCACCTGGTCTGGCCTGATGGGACTGGCATGGGGAGTGCAGGTAAGGGTGCTGGGGGTGCTGCGTTAAGAACCTCAGTAAAACATGGAGCAAAGAGGACAATCCCATAAAGCTCCAGCCCAGCTGAAGGGACAGAACAGGGAGCACAGGGGAAGGGTGGATGCTGAAGAGCAGAAGGCCTGCCAAAAGTAGAACAGGAAAGCTGGGAAAAGTGCAGCAAGTCGGATGTAAACAAGGAAGCCAGAGGGCTTAGGAGCGGGCTTGAGGGGTGTCCTGCCAAACACACCGCAGCAAATCTACTGCAGGGAGCAGGAGGTGAGCAGGGCACATGGGGATGGGATGGCCACAGCCAACAGGTCTTTGCCCCGTGGCATTCCCACTCCCATCCATCCCAGCCCATTTTTTCCCCCCCAAAATAGGTGGGAAGGGCCCATAAATTGGAACAGTAATCCTGGTGGGGTTAGCCTGGAGAGACAAGCTAAACGTCAGTCAGTCCTGGTCAGCTCAGAGATGGCTGGCACCAGCTGGGCCAGAAAAGGATGGGGCACGTTGACTGTGAGCAGATGCGTGCTCAGATCCCAGCACTAACCTCTGCAAGGTGTGTATGAGGATCCCTGGGCGTGGGGATCTTCACAGGAGCAATCCTTCCCGGTGGCCAAACCCCCTTCCAGGCTGTGGGGAGCCCGGCAGCTGGTTCTGCAGGACCAGCCAGCACAAATTCCTCCACAGGGAGCTGGGAATTTCCTCTTCCCAGGGAGGAGACAGCTCTTATTTTAAGTCTAGCTGGAGCAAAGGACTTCAATGAATTTTTTTCTCTTTTCTTTTTCTTTCCCCAGCTGAGTCAAAGTTGACGGTTCCTCTCCAGGGAAGATGCTGAGCACAGTCTGGGAGAGAGGAGGAGACAACCTACGGCGTGCTGGGAGACTCCCCAGCGAAGCAGCACTACCACATGCCAGGACCCTCCATTTTGGGGCTGTTCGCTCTCCTCCTTACTGGCACAGGGTCCTGCTAGTCCCTCCTTCAGCCACTACCCTACCCTGTGACCTGTGTCCTGCCACCCACCTCCCCGGGCCTGAGCCAGAGATATCCAGGATTTCCAGCCCATGGGCGTTGTGCTCAGCAGCTCGAGGGTGCTGACAGGCCTGTCCCCCAAATGGCAGCTCCATCCCTGTGCCAGGCTCATCACTGTCCTGGAGCTCCTGTCATACCTCACCTCCTCTCAAGGCTCTCCCTTGAGCAAGCACCTGGCTGTGAGTTCAGTTCAGGAAGGAGGAACATGCTCTTTTTCTCCTGTTCAAAATAAACTGCTTTCCAGGAGGTGTCTCTCTGAAAGGACTGGGGAAGGGAAGCAGGGATCCAGGTGAGTTTCCTTGCTCTGTGGCTGCTGGTCCCAGCTTACAGCAAGCAGGGCAGGTAGACTGCAGTTTCTGGGGAGAAACAGGGAGGTACAGGTGTGAGGAGAGCCTGGTGGGACACAGAGCCCATGGGATGTGAGGGGAGGGAGCTGCTCCAGCAGCTGCTCCATCCTCTCCAGTCCTGTTTAATATCTTCATTGATGACCTTGATGAGGGAATTGCATCCCCCCTCAGTAAGTGCCGATGATCCAGAGCTGGGAGGAGTGGCTGACACGCAGGAACACTGTGCTGCCACCCAGAGAGACCTGGCCAGGCTGGAGAGCTGGGCTGGGAGAAACCTAATGAAGTTCAACAAGAGCAAGTGTAAAGTCTTCCACCTGGGGAGGAACAACTGTTTGTATCAGTACAGGCTGGGGGTGACCTGCTGGAAAAGAGCTCTGTGGAGAAGGACCTGGGGGTGCTGGTGGGTGACAGGGTGGCCATGAGCCAGCAGTGTGTCCTGGGGGCTGAGAGAGACAATGGGATCCTGGGGGGCATCAGGAGGAGTGTGGGCAGCAGGTCACAGGAGGGGATCCTCCCCCTCTGCTCTGCCCTGCTCAGGCCCCACCTGGAGTGTTGTGTCCAGTTCTGGGCTCCCTGGTATAAAAAAGACAGGGACCTTCTGGAGAGAGTCCAGAGAAGGGCAACAAAGATGATTAGGGGCCTGGAGCATCTCCCCTGTGAGGAAAGGCTGAGGGAGCTGGGGCTGGTTCAGCCTGGAGAAAAGAAGACTTAGGGGGGACCTAATTAGTGTTTATAAATATCTTAGACTTGGGATGCAGGGGGAATTGGCCAGCCCATTTTCAGTGTCTGTGGGGACAGGACAAGGGGCAATGGCTGGAAGCTGGAGCACAGGAAGTTCCACACCAACATGGGGATGAACTTTTTCCCAGTGAGGGTGAGGGAGCCCTGGGCCAGGCTGCCCAGGGGGTGTGGAGTCTCCTTCTCTGGAGAGATTCAAGTCTCGTCTGGATGCCTATTTGTGCAATATGAGATAGGGAGCTGCTTTGGCAGGGGGGTTGGACCCGATGATCTCTTGAGGTGCCTTCCAACCCCTGTGATTCTGTGATTCTGTGATTGCAGACGCTCCTCAGCTTGCCCAGCTCCAACTGGTCCTGCTGAAGCTATGGGGGAACCTCGTACCTGGGATGCAGATGCACCACGGGTTCCACGCAGCTCAAGGAGTCAACCCTCTTACCCTTCCTATCTTCTGCTGGCGGTGGAGGAGCCTGGCTGCGCAGCGGGAGGGGGAACAAGTGCCATTTCCCACAGCGAGCCAAGAGGCAGAGGCCCAAGGGCGAGCCGCCGGGATGAGGCATGCGAGAAGCATCCACCTCGTCCCCTTTCCCATGGAACGGTTCTCTCGGCCCTGGGTCTGACGTGTGCTGAAATACTGATTTTCCCCTGGAATGGATGAGTCACAGAGAGAGTGGGGGCTGCCGCGACCCCCCCCCCCCGTGCCCGTCTCCAGTGGGGGAACGCTGTGTGGGAGGGAGTGGGCACTGCCCAAGGGTGCAGACGGGCACCAGGAAAGATGCCCTGTGGTCCGGGGGTCTGGGGCTGGCTCTCTCCCTGCTGACACTGCACGGTGCTCCCCAGGCCTGGAATAGGAAGGGGGGGGGTCCCTCCTCTGATCCCCCTCCTCCTTCCCTGGGGAGGAGGTTACTGTGCGTGTGTGGGTGAGGTCTCAGCTGTGCCTCTGCTGAATAAGCGGCTGTGTATCCGCTGGCTCCAGAGCAAATGCTCTCACATGCCCTTCTCTCTCCTGAGTCGCTCAGCTCTTTCATTGCTGATATCCAGCTTGGGAGCAGGCCAGGCCATCTCCATCATGTCGTGACTGACAGATGGGAGCTCTCCACAGCACACGGCCCAAGGAGAGCAGCAGCGGCTCTGGGATGTGCCCGGCGCTGGGGTCCCCAGCTTGCTCAGCTCCGTGTGTAGGGCTCTAGGCTCTGCAGTGACAGGGCTGGGGGGGCTGAGCCATGCGCTGGGGCAGAGAGGAGTCTGTCCTGTCCCTGCTGAGGCGGGAGGAGATGGCATGGTGGTCCCCTGGCTCCAGCTCACCCCCATGCTGAGCTGCAGCAATCTGTGCTGTGCTGTCCTGGCCTCCTCCCGTCTGTAGGAGGGGTGTGGGTGGGCTCTGGGTCCTGGGGCATTTCTGCTGCCAGCCAGGCCTCTGGCTGCCCCCATAACACCTCCTTCTGCTCTCTGCAGCCCCTCGCTAATGCATCTGCCAGATCTGGCTGCTGGGGTGAGGCACAGCGATGCTGTGGTTACCGCCTCCCACAACCCCAGTCTGGTTTAGCTCAACCCTCGCCTCGATGGGCGGGTAACATGCTCCCCACTTGGCCAAGTGCTCGTGCTTGCCAGCTTTCCTTGTTGGGGGAATAGCTGGATTTCCAATTACTCCACTCCCTGTCTGAGCTCCTTGGGTCCTTCCCAAACGCCCACCTTCACGGCTGTGCTTCTCCTCCGGAAAGGAGGGATGCCTTTTGCAGACCAAGATGCTGTCGCGTCACCCCTTTGCCAGATCCTCGCTGAAGGTGCCAGCAGAAGCAGGGGGACATTGTGCTGCCCTTTGCAGTGGACATCCCTCCTGGATGAGCTCCTCCACTGCTGTCCTGCTGGGTCTGGGCGGACACAGACTTCTGAGCTGGAACAATGGATGCAGCAGATAGATGCAGTGTCAGTGGCCAGGCTGGTGTCAGTGGCCAGGCTGGTGCCAGCGGCCCTGAGCACTCACACCCAGGGGCTGCAGCTGGGAGAAGGTGGCTCTAACAAGGACAAGTGGCGCATCAAAGTGACAGGACCAGCCACTGCCACTGCTGGGGGGCTGGTGCAGACGGGACAGCTCTGCTTGCCGATGCTCTTCTGCTCTATTCGCTTGTCGCAGCTTTTGTTTCCCTGCACAGATGCTTGCCAGGTATTGCCCGCCCCCCTCTCGTCCCTTGTTGCCCCCTTGGCCCCTGTCCTAAGGCTCCCACATGGAAAAGCTCGGTGACAACAGGACTAAGCCCCCTGCCCGCTTCCCAGCTGGAAGTCACGGGAGCATCTCAAGGCAACCCTGCAAAACCAACTGCTTTTCGGCAGTGGCGGCGGCTCACGGTCTCTGCTGGCACCCTCGCCGCTCCCACGGCAGACGGGTCACTGCTCCTCGGGGCACCCGGCAGCTTGGGGACACGCTGCCCTTCACAGCGCAGGGGCAGCCGTCGCGCCAAAGCTGCTTCGGGGAGGGGGGGACAGGGCCATGCGTGCCAGCCCCGGAGCCGTGCCAGGGACACGCCTGGGCTGTGATGTTTCCAACCCTTCCTCTCTGCCCAAAGGAGGCAAAAACAGGCCAGTCGCCTTGCAGGGTTGCCAGGGTGACCTTTTTTTTTGGCTGCTGCACTGTCCCAGACGCAGAGCTGGCAGGGGCTGTGCACTGGGAGCTGGGACAGCCCGTCTGTCCTTGCACCGGGGTGTCCTTGCCCGGCGGCCACCCAAACAGCATGAGGACAAGCGGCCGTGGGATGCAGCCGGGTGGGAGCTGGGCGCAGGGGGTGGCGGAACAGCAGGACCCTGGAGGAGCCGTGTTGAGATGAAAAATGCCAAAGTTTTGCTGGAACTTGAAGCCTGTGGGGAAGAAGGAGGGCCTTTTTGGCTGGGGCTTGGGAAATCGTGGCCGCGAGCGGCCGAGCCACCATCGGAGCGCTGCTGGTTTCCATTTGGTCGGCTTGCCAAAGAGCCGCCTCCCTGGCAGCGCGTGTCCCCCCTACGGCGGGCGGTGTCTGTTTGCTTGGGAAAAGACGAGCCTCATTATCCGTCCTTCGCTGCTCTCCCACTTTAAAGCGCAGCGGGAGGGGGTTTTACGATGGGAAACTGCCCCGGTGTCAGCCAGGCGCTTCGCCTGGAGGTCTGCTGGGTGGGGAGGGAGTGTGTGTGGGGGGGTGTGGGTGGAGGACACGGCCCCACGGCGTGGGACAGGCGCTGGGGCAGAGACCGAAGGCAGGAGGGTGGGTGATGCGCTTGAGCCTTTCCCTGGAGAACAAGCACGGTGAGAGCCAGGGGAGCACCAGCCAGGCTGGGAGGTGCAGCGAGGAGGAAGTCGGGGCTGTAAATCAGCTCCACGTTCACCTGCACCCTGGTGCTACAGCGCCCAGCAGTGACATCGCTGCTCTTGCTCCAGCACCGCCCAGCAGTGACATCGCTGCTCTTGCTCCAGCACCGGCTGCCTCAGTGCGTGGGAAGGTCTGGGTGGGCAGTGGGGCCGGCCCTGACCAGGTTTGCAGCTCCTGGCCGGGGCAGCGCTGATAGCGATAGGAAGGGTCAGCATCCCGTTTCCCTGCTGAGCCGCCTCAGAGCTGGCAGTGGGTGCCTACCCACCCGCTCCCATCACACCCATTAAAAGCCGGTTGGCTTTGAAGATGCCGGAGGTGTTGTGGCGGGGGGGGGGGGGGGGGGGCGGGGGGGGAAAGCTCATTTTCCTTTTCCTCAAGGAGAGTTTTCCAAGCCCCGTCCTCACCCCAGGACTCTCCTCCCCCCTTGCTCCAGGCTCTCCAGGCCCAGCGCCATGGCGACTCCTCCCGCAGCCCATCCGCCCCTCCGAAATCCCTGCGTGAAATGGCAGCCCGGTGACTCAGAGCTGCCACGTGTTGCCTTTTGTGCAGCTCAGGTACTCTGGGCAATGCGCCTTCAGCCCTCTACCTGGAGGGAAGCCGGAGGAATCCAGCTGCTGGGAAAAGAAAAGGGGCGGTAAATCACTCAGCATCCAACCCGGGGAAGCAGAAATTGAACTGGCCCGGCGGCGCGAAACCATTCTGCACCCAAACAAAAGGCGGCTTCGGTGTCTATTCATCAGTCCCAGGCTGGGGTCGTGCTGAGGGGCTGCTTGGTTTCGGCTCCGCGGTGCAGAGCGGGGTTAGGAGATTCATAGCTAAAAGGATGGGCAGTGACACAGCTGGAAAGACGGTAGCACCTCCGCGAGCAGGGAGCCCTGCAGCTGGGTGCCAGGGTTTATCCTGCCGGGTCCAAACCGTGACTTAGACTAAACACCGCCTCTGCCATCATGTGAATCACTTCTACATCCCCGAAAGCTTCCCGGGCTGGGATTTCCGAAGCTTGTTGCTGCGGGGCACTAAAATGCTGAAGACAAAGCAAGGTGTGGCAGGTTCCTGTGGGGATTATCCTGCCCTCCAAGGCGCTGGGGCTGGAGGGAGATGAAAGCTGGGGTAAGGGGAGGGGGTGGACGTGGGCTGCAGCGCCTGCCTTCACTCCTTTCCCCACCTGGGAAAGGTGAGGTGAGGTTTGCTGCTGCTCAGGCTCTGGCACTCCAAAGCCCTGGTAAGGGCTGTCCCGGGGCGGGGGGTGTCCAGGGACCCCTGGGTTCATCACACCAGGGTAGCAAAGGAGGCTCTTGGGGTTGCCAAGCCACCCCCCACCCCCCCCCCACCCCCACCCCCCCCAACTCACAGTGGGGAGGAGCAAGGGGCTGGTGGGGTAGGAGCAGAGGGCATAGGGTGCCCAGATGGCAGCACCGGTGCTCGGACAGGGGAGGGGAGAGGGAAGGCGCTCAGCTTCCTGATTCACTCCTTCCTTCCAGACCAGGCATGGCCGGCGAGCCAAAACCACGGGCTTGGCGGAGGGGGCGATGCTGGGGCAGGCCCGGGCTGCCGGTGCCCTTTTGGGAGCCAAGGCTCTCCCCGACACCCCGGGGCCAGGAGGCTCCTTTGCGGAGGGGATCCTCCTCGGGAAGCCGGGCCGCCCCCACCCCTTGCCCCCCTCCCCAGGCTGCGCTGGGATTGGCTCTGAGCCCGAATGTTCCGGGGAGGTGTCCCTGACCCCCACTCGGTAGCGGCGGTGCGAGCCCCGGGACCGGGGGCGGGCTGAGCCCCGACGCGCCCGTTCCACCGCCAGCCCGGGGCGGGCCGCCCCTCCCCTCCCTTCCCCTCCCCTCCCCTCCCCTCTCCTCCTCTCCCGTCCCCTCCCCGTGCTTCCCCTCCCCGCCAGCCGGCCCGCGCCGAGCCGGCACCATGCGCCCTGGGTGAGCGATGTGGGCTGCGGGCGCGGGGCTTGGGGTGCTCTGGGACCGCAGAGCCGCCGGAGCTGGGAGGGGGATCCCATAGCGCGGGGACCCCACAGCAGCCGGGGTCGGGGCTCACCGGGCCCCCGGTGCACCGGGCCCCCGGAGCCGACGGGGCTTGGTGCGGGGGTTGGGCTGCTGGTATCCCGTGGAAGGACCCCGGGGGCGCCGGTGCTGTGGGAACCCGGGATTCACCGGGGCCGGGGTCCGCCGGCGCGGCCGCGCAGCGATGCCGCCGAGGCTGGGGGAACACCTGCGTGCGGGGCGGACCCGGGGGCACCGGCACCGGGGGAATTCCCGAGGCTCCCGGGAGCTGCGGGGCGGGGGGCGCAGCCCGGAGCCGGCGGGAGGGTGGGTGACCCCTCGCTCTCTCCTTCCCTTCCCACAGGTGCCCCCCGCGGCGGCTGCTGCTCGGGCTCTTTGTCCTGCTGGTCCCTGCCGCTTCCCAGGAGCCGGGTAACGTGCGCGGGATGCTGGGGAGAGGGAGGGGGGGGGGGGGTGTCCCTGCCGTTCTGCTCGGGGTCCCGGACCCCCTCCCTGTCCTGAAGCCCCCGGATCCCTGGGATACTCTACAAACGCAGTCCCCCCACTCCCCAGCACGCGTTTTGGGGGTCACGTCTTCCCTCAAGCCCAATGCTGCACCCAGCGGTCCCCAAAAAGAAGGGTGACGGGAGGGGGGGCGGGGGAAGGAGTTTTCCCCACGCATCCCTTCAATCGCCTCATCCCTCCTGGCCGCTGAGGGTGACAACGTAGGGGTCCCGTGTGCCCCACCTCATTAAGGGGGTGCCGGGAAGGGATGCTGGGGGAATGCTGTGCCCTTGAGAGACCCCGCGGTGCGCTCGGAGGGGGGTTGCTGGGGCGCGGGTGGTTTGCCCGGTCCCTTCTGGCTGTGGGACAGCCGGGATGGCGTTACCCCGGGGCTGTGGTGCTCCGGGCGGTGGGAGTTCGATCCTGCGGACATCCTCCCCGTGACTTGGCGGTCCTGGAAGCCGTTGCGGGGGATAGGAAGCCTGGGGGCTTGGGACTCGACACCTCCCCACGCCACTCGCTGCCCTTCCCCTGCTTTTCGGGGCTCTGCGAACGAACCGCTCCTCTTGCTCTCCAGCTGCTCCTGCCCTGGGGCCGGGGAATTCGGTGCTGACTCAGCTTTCGAGCCCTTCTTTCCCCCACGGGGCACCCGAGCCGATTCTCCCGCTGCCGGAGCGTATGAAGCCGCCTGCTTCCCTGCTGAACTTTACCTCCCCGCCGGGGAAGCTTCCTCCCAGCTGCCAGCCCTCCCTCCCCTCGCAGCCGGTCTTTGGATGCGTGCCCGATGTGAGGCAGCAGAGAGAGCCGCAGCTGACGTGGGGAGCCCCTAACCCTGCTTACGGCCCAGGAACCCCCTTTGCAAAGGGTGCTGAGCTGCAAGAGGTGGTCTAGAACCAGGTGAGGAGGGTGACTCTTCCCCCGGGGTGATGTTCTGGTTGTCTCTTGCTTGCGCTGAGTGTTGTCAGCTTGCCGGCAGGTCCCCAGGTATGGCTCCTGCCCCTCTCTCACCATCACCCTGGGCTGGGTGAGAAGCCAAGGGGTGGCCAGGGGGCTGCCTCAGGTACAAGTGAGGTGGGAGCTGGGTGGGCGCTGGGCTGTGGAGTCGGATTATTTACCAGAGTAATGCTTCCTGGTGTCCAGGAAGAGTGTGGGCATGGCTGTGCAGAGGCTGGGATATGAAGAGAGGGGAAGAGAGCAGCCTGGAGACGCCCAGCACTCCCCCAGTGTGTCTGTAAGTGCTGGACTGGGCTTGTGACGCCGCTTTCCGTGCCTCCCCAGGGACTGTGGGAACAAAGCTCCCCTTGGAGATCTCTAGAGATGGGAACATCATTCCTCTGTGAAACCCTAATTTGACTATTTTAGGTCCCTGGAGACCATCCAGCACGTCCAAACTGAGCTGGAGGGCCAGGGGGTGCTTCAACAGCGGTTACACAGAGCGATGCGTGCCCTTCCCACCCCACTCCCCGTGCCCACCCCTCGGCACGGCATTGCGCAGGCAGGGCTGGCCAGGACCCTCTGCAGAGCTGGAGCTGCATTCCCCCCACCCTTGCTTTTGAGCAGCCGTGCTGGGGGACCCTGAGGAGGTTTCATGTGGCGTGCAGAGAGGTTAAATGCCGAGGGACCCCCTGCCTGTGCCCGGTCAGGGACGTGCAGGGACGTGCCCCTTTCACCCTGCTCACTTGGCTGTCTTCCAGAGCCAGGCCACAAATCTGGTTTTAAAAGGATTTGCAAGAGGGTTGGTGTTGCTTTTTCTTTCTTCTTCCTTCTTTTTTTTATCCCCTTCCCTTGGTTCAATGTCCAAGGACTGCAGGGCCTGTTCTGCCAGCCCTCCTTTGTGATGGCTCTGGAGGAATGTTTGCTCCGAAGGCCGTCCTGGCACCCAGATAACCTTTCTGTTTATCTGCCTGCCTTGCAAATTTGGGGGGCTTAGCTGCCCATAGCTGCTCTTGCCTCTTATCACCAGATCTCTGGGATTCTTCAGCAAGGGCACGTAGTCAGGATGAGGATGCTGCCGGGGTGCTGCTGCAGGACCCATCCCAAAAGCATGGGGGAGTTGGGGTGTGCGTTGGGAGTTGAGTGGGTGTCCCCCATGCACAGGGCAGCAGATGCTGGGGAAACCTCTGTTCCCAGGATGAGTGAAAGCCCTGGGGCAGGTCCCTGGGGATGGGGGATCCCCACTGTTAGGGATTTGCAAAGGGGTTTGTCCAGGGTGGCCCAAATCTGTTGATGGAGACAGCCTGACTTCATCCAGCATCGCTCATGTGTAGTTTCTCTGCATCACTCTGGGGCTGGTCCATCGTGTCTCTTGGCTGCTGGTGATGATGAGGATGCAGACAGCACCTGCAAAGCTGAGCTGCCTCCTCCCTTTCCTTAGACAGAGCAGGTGCCTGGGCTGCTTGCTGTCGATGTAGAGGCTTGAGCCTGGTTTTATTCCCATCCTTAGCTGGGGTTCCTTGCGAGCACGTGCCTCCAGAGATGAAACAGGTGCCGTGCAGAGCGCTTTACGGGCTGTGACGTAACAGCTTTGGCACCAGTGCCTGGGGAGTTTTGACAGGTGGATGGGAGCTTTTGCAAGCATTGTTTTAAGAATTCCTTCTGAAGACTAGGGGAAGGACTTCTGGGGAATGGGCTGCGGGCAGTGCTGAGAGGTGCCAGCTCTCCCCGTGCTGGTGGGCTGCCAAGGTCCATGAGATGGGCTGGAGCAGCTGGGGAGGATGCTTTGCTTGGGAGGCTCCGTGGGCTCCTCATCTCCTTATCAGCTTGTGGGACTTCTGTTTACAAAACTTTATCTAGGCTTCTGCTCTCTGCTGTGGGAGCTGGTGGGGAGGGAGAGCCGCCCTGGGCTGCCTGTACCTGGAAGGAGCCAAGCCTGTGGATGTGTCCCTGCACCCTGCCAGGGGATGCTCCCGGGGGCAGATGGATCCCACCCCCCTGCCTGCCCTGAGGAGGAGGCAGTGGAGGTGAAGCAGCCCAGCTCAGATGGAGCTATGGGGCTGGAAACAGTTTAAATAGGGAGCATGTGGCCCTGCAGAGCGGCTGCGCTTACAGACAGGGGTTTTGCTTCCCAACCCCAGTCCTGGTTCCCTCAGTGCTTTTGCAGCTCCATACCTGGACAGCCCCTCCAAAGCATCCTTCCCCCAGAACTCTGACTGGATTTCAGGTTTCTGTGTGAGGAGCAGGAGCTCAGGCCAGGTGCCTCCTAGCCCTGCATGGCCATGGGTGCCTGGGAGCTCCCCGCTGACGTGAGTCCCCGGGAGGACAGGGAGCTAAGCTGCTTTTTGCCTATGGCTGCTGGAAAATCCCAGAGAAGCAGGGTTTCTGCTCCGAGCAGCAGCCTCTGTGTGACACTGCAGTTTGTTTGTTTTGGCCCATGGCTGGAAGAACCTCTTCTTGGGGCGTTTGTGTTGACACAGTTTGGGTGCTGCTGCATAGCAAACCTGGAGAAGACAGGGAGATGTGTGGTGCAATCTCCTTTCAAGCACTATCACAAGGCTTAAAAAAAACCCCAAGCAGATAACCCTGCTGCTTGGAAACGGCCTCGTCTCCAGAGGAGGGATGTCACTGCTTCTTTTTAAGGAGATGGGAGCAGGCACGGGGAGGGGGGGGAGCGGGTGAGGACTGATCCATAGCTGCATCTGCCCATGGATCATAGAATCACAGACTGGTCTGGGTTGGAAGGGACCCCAAGGGTCAGAGAGTTCCACCCCCCCTGCCACAGGCAGGGACACCAACCTCCAGGCCTGGAGCTACACAAGGTTGCCCAGGGCCCCAGCCAACCTGGCCTTCAACACCCCCAGGGACGGGGCACCCACCCCCTCTCTGGGCAGCCCCTTCCAGCCCCTCACCACTCTCTCTGCAAAGAACTTCCCCCTAAGATCCAATTTAACCCTTCCCTCCTCCAGCTTCACTCCATCCCCCTTGTCCTGCCAGTCTCTGCCCTTGAACAAGCTGATTCCCCTCCTGTTTGCATGAACACAGAGCTTGCAGAGGATGCTGAGGACCCGGGCGGACAGGTGACACGGCCGCTACCGCGTGGCTTCCTGGGTGGCCCGTGAGGTGTCTGGTGGGGCTGAGGTTTGTCCTTGGTCCTTCAGAATAGTGAGGGAGGGTTGTTCTTCCCACAGCGTGTGTCCCAGGAGGCCACTGTTGTGTCCTCTGTCGCTCCTGGGGCTTGCCATGGCAGCTCTTGAGGAAGTGCCCCGGGACAGGGGACAACCTGCCCTTCTCTCTCTCCTGCCTCTGCAGTTTTACTGATGTACTTGCTTTTGCTTTATCGTTGAATAACAGACTGGTTTGTGTGGGAAGAGACCTTTGAAGGTCATCTAGGCCCACCCCCAGCCATGGGCAGGGACAACCCCCCCAGCCCAGGGTGCCCCAAGCCCCATCCAACCCGGCCTTGAACCCTGCCAGGGAGCCAGGGGCAGCCCCAGCTTTTCTGGGCACCCTGGGCCAGGGCTCTCCCCACCCTCAGTGTTAAAATCTTCTCTTCCTTCTGTTTGATGTAAAACCTGGGATCTTTGTTTAAAAGCATTGCTCCGTGTCCTGTGACTCCAGTCTCTCTCCATCTTCAAGGAGGGCTGCTTGCCCTGTGCCTGGAGAGCAGAGGGAGATGGTCCAACCCGCCTCGTTCCAGCTAAGGCTTCCCTGCCAGGAGTGATGCTCTGAGCTGGGAGCTGCTTTGCAGAGGGCATTGCCTCTGGGATGATCACCTCCTCCAGCTTGGAGAGAGGGAGCTGGAAGAGGAGGAGGAGGAGGAGGAGGGATGGAGCTGTGTGACCCACTCACGTGGGGCTGGCAGGGGCCACATGGTGCTGCCTTCTCTGGTACCGGGGAGTGTTTGGGGTGCTGGTTGAAGCCCTGACCTAACACCCCCACTGAGCACCTCGTGTCTCTTCCCAGCTCCCATATTTTACTGAGGAGAGAATTGATTCTGGCGTTTCAGTAGAGAGCTTGCAGTCCAAAGGAGGCATCAAGTATGGGCTGTGTATGAGCAGCCCAGAGGTATGGGATTAATAAAGCATTTTAACGATCCTAAGGAGTATCTGATGACATCTGAGAGGGCGTTGGGGATGAACCCTTTCCAGGAGTGTCCTCTGCTTCTCTCTGCCTGGGCGTGCAGCCTCCGAGGCAGCATCTTGTGTGACATGTGGTGGGGCTGGGGGCAATGCTGGGCTCCACCTCACCCCCTTCTCTGCCATCTGTGGGATGCTCTCAGTGGCTCTTCTGTCCTCCAGCCACAATTCTCATCCCTTGGGCAGCGATACCTGTGGTGCTGCTGCTGCTGCTGCCCTCTGGGAAGATGTTCCCTGTCCTGCTGAGAGCTGGTGCTCAGAGAAGGCACTGATGGGTGAGAGGTGGTAGAGGAAAAAAAAACCCTGCAACTGTGTTGGTTGGTGCTAAATCTCCTTGGATATTGGGGAGTGGGAGAAACCCCCTGGCTTTAGTGGATGGAGGAATGTATGTGGTAGCAGCACGTGTGTGGTTTTTGGCTTTTGATGTGGGGCTTGATTAGCCTGGGGAGCTTGCTGCCAAAGCTGTAATTGGAACAAGGAACTGGATGGGACTGGGAAATGGTTTGGACATTTGTAAGGAGAACGGGGGCTTCCGCTGTTGCCTTAATGTGGTTTTGGAGCCGCTGGGAAAAACATGAGAGTGGAGGAGGCAGGTGTGGGGCTTGACGGGTCACAGTTGGGTAGGAGGGAGCGAGGAGCTGAGAGGGAAAGACGTGGTCTGTGGAGGGGGGAAGGGGGGTGAGCTAGCAGAACCTGGGAAACTCGTGGCTGACACACACTGGGGTGATGTTCACCTGGATTTGGTGCTGTGCAGAGCTGCCCAGATGCTTGTGAGGCTGCGTCCTGGGCAGGGAAAGCTTTGCCTCCTCTGTTAATGAGGGAGAAGCCTTCATTAAAGAGGAAGCCGGTGAGTGTGTTGCTGTGATGTTTCAGCCTGACATCCCACATCCCTCCTGCTCACCAGGAACAGTGGGGACCCTTTGCCTGTGGGGTGGGTGGCAGCTTTGGGGCAGAGCCGCTGCGTCGCCTTGGCAGCATCGGGTGCCTTTGCTGGGTCTGCCCATGTAATTGAGCATCTCAGCATCACTCAGCATGTTTCCAGCTCGAGTTCCTTCCCCAGGAGCAGGCAAAAAACCCCTCCGCAGCCTCCAGCGTGGTTAATAAACCCTTTGGGGGGGGGGGGGTGAAAGGACCATTCCTGGGGTGGTTTTTACTTCCCAGCGAGTTCTAGGGGCTGAGGGGGGAGCAGGAACCCCCCTCCATCCAGCGGGATGGGGCTGCTCTGGGGACAGGGCTCCAGGGACTCGCTGTGCTCCGGGTCTGACCGGCAGCGCTGTTTGGCAGGAGCATCCCTGGCGCCGGGGGCTTTCTCAGCGAGCAACATCTGGTCCGGAACATCTCATGCCTGCTGGTTTTCAGTTGAAAAGGTTGCTTTTGTGGAATTTTTATTGCTTTTTTTGGCATCGCCTCCCAACCCTCTTCTAAGATGGAAATTGGTCATTAGTGGATTTTTTTTTTTTTTATTGTAGTTTTATTTTATTCCCAAGCACAATCTGCTTGGTTTCCTCCTCCCAGGGGACTGGAAGATCTGGCTGTTCCTCTGACCCTGTCCTCAGGTTGGGGGGAGGCTGCTTGAACCCTCCTGGGGTGGGAATAGCAGCCAGGGCACCTGGAATCCGCAGCGTCACCATCCCAGTGTCACCACTGGCATACACCTCTTGCTGGGCCCTTGGAGATACCTCTGCCTTTACAATTCATTGGTAAGCCCCCTACCCCTCCACTCCAGTAAAAGCTGTAGTCAAGCAAATGAGGTTTTCTCCCCCACCCTCCTCGTTAGCCTGTAACTTAATTGAGTGGACTTTGGGATAAACGGCCCCTTTTCGATAACCCCGGGTAAGCTGGCGGTGCTCACTGCCTGCACCTGAGCCCTGGGTGGTGGCCCAGGTCCCCTCTGCTTTCCTTCCATGCAGGGGTGCATCTTCAGGGCAGGTGGGTCATGGAGGTCCCCGTTGGATGCGTGCGTAAGGCGCCGGGCTCTGTGTTTGCCCTGGGGTACGGTGAGCTGTGGTTTATTAAGCGGGCAGTGCTGAGGGATGGGGAAAGGCAAAGGGCTGCCAAAAGCCAAGGGTGTACCTCCCAGTGCGCCTCTGGTGATGTGGGCAATGCTGGGGTGTTGCAGGTCCTGCTGTACCTGCCAGCAGCAGGGTTAGCGGGGTCCCTGGGAGAGGAGAGATGTGGACCCCCCCCCCCCCTTATGTAAGCATTTGCAGCCCAGGTTGTGGGGGTGATGCATGCAAGTCAGGGTAGGAGGGAGTCCAGCAGTGTGATAGGGAGAAGGTGAGGCAGCACCATGTCTTGCTCTAAACCACCTCCACAGGGCAGAAAGACATTTTTCTGTTTCCATCCTTCTCCTCTGGCCCTGAACTGCTCTCCAGGGGGGCCAGGACCCTCATCTCAGGGAGACCTTGGCACGGGGCCGGGCATAGATGGAGCCTCAGTGGTAAGCACTGGCATGACCAGCCTGGTCTGGGGACAGCAGCCACTTCTGAGGCTTCTTGCCAAACCCCAGCATGGGGTCATGTCCTCCCTCCCTCCTGGGGACACCCACCCACTCTCAGCATCATCCCCAGGGATGGGAGCACCTGTAACCGCTGTCCCTCCCTCCCTTGGGGCAGGAGGCTGTGCTGCAGTGAAGGTAGCAGGCTTGCCCCATGTTTGGGACCTGTGGGTGACACAGAGCCCCAGGACACCTTGTGTTACCCTCCCCGACGCCGGCACCGCCCCAGCCGGGCCCTAAGGCAGGCAAAGGGTTTGTGGTGGCTACTCTCCCACGTGCCAGGGCTGCAGGCCTCCCGTCCCACGCTCATTAGCGCCTGCTCCTGATTAGTAACCGTGTGCCCTGATGAATTCAGGCTCTGTTACTGAGCGCTGGGTCGTTCTCCCTGGGTGGGAGCCGGGGTGCCCTGTGCTTTGGAAGGAGATGCCCTCTCGCCCCGTCCCGGGCAGGGCTCCCCGCTGCCCACCCCTGCCCCGCAGAGCCCTGGTGTGGAGTTCACAGCCTTGCTTCATCTCTTCTCTGCCATCTATGGGGTGATCTCACCAGCTCCCCTGTCTGCCGGCCGCTTTCCCCATCCCCTGGGTACCCACAGGCATGGGTACCTCCAGGAAAACAGGCCTCATCTTGCCAGGAGCTGGTGCTCAGTGGAGGTGGTAACGGGTGGGAAGAGATCTGTGGTGGTTTGGGCTGGTACTAAACCCCCTGGGAAGCCAGGGATGGGGGGGGGAAAGTCCCTGACTTGGTGGATGGAGGAAGGTGTGTGGCAGCTGCACGTGTGAATTTTGTGGGGTTTAATGTGGGGAGTGATTAACCGGTTGCTACTTCTGTGGCTGCTTCTGGGACCTCAGTGCCTGTGGCTTGCTGTTAAATCTCTGCACCAGGACATCCCCCATGGGCACCCTTGGGATGTGGGGAAGCTGGGGGTGGCTCCTGGGGAGCCTGGAAAGTGGCAGTCCCGGAGTGGGGACAGGCAGGGACAGTTTGCCCCTTCCACCCACTTGCCTCAAGCTGGCATCTTGCCTGCTAAAGGGCACCAGAGCCCAGCCTAGGGGGTTGCTCTCCAGAAGGCTTTCTGGGGGGACAGCTTGCATCATGCGATGCCTCTGCCATAGGGTGAGTAAGCCACCTCCTCCAAGTGCACATCCCAGATTCCCTCTGGCTGGGTGGAGAGGACTGTGGCAACAGGAAAAGATGCCCTGAGGGAGGTTTCTAACCTCTTCCCCCCCCCCCCCCCCCCCCAGGTTCCCAGGGCACCATCCCCTAAAAAACACCTTGGTTTTTATTTTAACAAGCTATTGCATCTTTTTGGTGGGGAGACAGTGCCCCAGCATCCCCCCACCATGCCTGGTACCCAGTGGGCTGGGTTCTTGTGGCGCTACTTAGCCAAGGCAGGAGGTGGAGGAGGTTCAGTGCTTCACATGCCCTGCAGCTGCTGGATGGCTCGAGCCAGGATGCTGCTCACCCCAGGTCAGCATCTCCCATCTCACAGGGCTGGGCTGGTGATAGGGTGATAGAGAAGCGGGAGGGGGGTGGTGGTGGTCCCGCTTCCCACTGGGTCCGATCCCCCATTGGAGCTCAGGGACAGAGACGTGACTTGCTGCCAGCCTGCCCCAACAGCATGCAGGGGGGTCTCCTGTGACACCCCACGAGGCTGGGGTGCCCCCCAAGCCCGCCATCCACCGCTGGCTTTGGTGGCTTCCTCCTCCCTACCCCAGGCTCAGCCGAAAGAGTTAACGAAACCCTTTGAGAGGGGCCCCCGGAGGCAACTGCTGGAGGTAATAATCTTCTTTCGGCTCTTTTTTTTTTCTCTTTTCCCCTGCTAATTGCAGAGTTGACATCGTCCCCCTCTCATGAAAGGCCCTTTTGTCAGCTGGGTTGCTGGGCAAAGCCCAGCCTTGGCAGCAGGTTGCGAGACCCGGGTCCGTCTCCTGCACATCCCTCTCCGGCGGCAGGTAGTGAAACGGCTCTTTCAAGCCACAGCGATGGCCCTTCCCCTCCCTCCCTGGCTCCCTGAGGTGGGGGGGTGGGGGGGGAAAACCCAACCCCACAACCTCAGGAGAAACCCCCTCCTTACAGCCAACTCCGGGCGCCCGGGTTTCGCCTGGGTTCCACCTCGTGAGCGGAGGGAAAGGTCAGCCAGTCTAGACGCTAATCCCTCAAGTGTTGTATTTCTTCACCCGCGGGTGTCCTAGCAACGGGATTCATGCTGTGGTGTCAGGCAGACCTTGGCTGGGTCCTGCTCCATCCCGGGCCGCTGGTCAGGATGGGTGTTGCTTTGCATGGCTGGGCGGGAGAGGCTGGTCTCTGGGGCAGCCCCCATCCCTGCTGGTTACCTCTGGTCAGGTGGTGGGGAAATTTGGGGGAACAGGTGATAAAGCAGGCTCGTGGGTGTTTTTTTGGCTGGGCTCTCGAGGTGGAAATGGGTCTCCTGGTACAGCCCTGCTTGAGAAGGTTCTGGTGGGGTGAGAAGCTTCCCCTGAGCCAGCAGTGGCTCTGGCAGCTGGGAAGGGCGATGGGATCCTGGGCTCCATCAGCAGAGGGGTGGCAGCAGGGACAGGGAGGGGATTGTCCCTCTCTGCTCTGCACTGGGGAGGCCCCAGCTGGAGTCCTGTGTCCAGAGCTGGGGCCCCAGGACAAGAGAGATGTGGGACTGTTGAAGAGGGGTCAGAGGAGCCACGGAGATGCTCAGAGGGCTGGAGCAGCTCCCCTGTGGAGAGAGGCTGAGGGAGCTGGGCTGGCTCAGCCTGGAGAAGAGAAGGCTGTGGGGGGACCTCATTGCAGCCTGCCAGTCCCTGAAGGGAGCAGAGACACAGGAGGGGAATCAGCTTGTTCAAGGGCAGAGCCTGGCAGGACAAGGGGGATGGAGTGAAGCTGGAGGAGGGAAGGGTTAAATTGGATCTTAGGGGAAAGTGCTTTTCTTTTTTTTTACAGAGTGGTGAGGGGCTGGCAGGGGCTGCCCAGAGAGGGGGTGGGTGCCCCATCCCTGGGGGTGTTGAAGGCCAGGTTGGCTGGGGCCCTGGGCAACCTTGTGTAGCTCCAGGCCTGGAGGTTGGTGTCCCTGCCCGTGGGCAGGGGGTTGGGTTGGAAGAGACCCCAAGGATCACAGAGCACCAGCCCAGTCTGTGATTCTGTGATCCCCAGAGTCCCAGCACTCTGGTCTCCCAGTACTGTGCCGGGCAGGGTTTGCTGTGAAGCTTCTGGCATCTCTCT
This sequence comes from Rallus limicola, assembly GCA_022605955.1. Classification (NCBI taxonomy): domain Eukaryota; kingdom Metazoa; phylum Chordata; class Aves; order Gruiformes; family Rallidae; genus Rallus; species Rallus limicola. The sequence goes on from JAKCOZ010000008.1 coordinate 39,002,243, forward strand.
GGCCTCAGGCTGTGGCTGATGTGGCTTGGACCCATGAGCCACCGTGGTGTGAACACCAGTAAAAACCAGTTTCTTGGGTGAGGAGTAACACTGTTTCCCCTTTGTTTTGTTCTGGTGCTTACCCCGCTGCCAGTGTTCCCTCTCTCCATGACCCCGTCTTGCTCCCAAGCCTTGCTGGCCATGCTTCCCCTCCTGGGATCAGGGGTACCATCCCATGTGTGCTACCCCAGAGCGCTGGTGGGCAGCGCTGGCAGTCGGAGCATACCCACCCCCCCTCCCCTTCCCCCTGGAGACAAGGGGCAGCTTCCCGCTGATAACATTGTCCCCGTTTTAATCTTTTAAACCCTCCCCCTGGTTTCCCTGCGGCCCCTTCCTGCCTTTCTCCTGCCTTCCCTCCCTTGCAGAGGGGCTGGTGAGAGTTTTCCCTGAGCGCCGTGCGAGCCTCCATCCCTTCCTCCACCCTTCATCCCTTCCTCCACCCTTCATCCCTTCCTCCTTCCTTCCATCCCCTGCTCCCTCCATCCCGCCCTGCCCCGGTATCCCTGAGGAGTTAGGTGCCAAGGCACCTCCTCTGGCCAGAAGTGATTTAAGGAGCAAAAATCTGGGATTATTCTTTGCCCTGCAGCTTTGGTGAGGAAGTGATGGAGAGGAGCTGGACCCACCCGGGTGCCGACACAACCCTTGGGAGCTCCTTCGGATCTCAGCATCCTTAGAAGCGGGGTGCTGGTCCCCTGATGGAGCTGGATGTGCTGATGGAGCCTCTGTGCTCCAGCGACCAGCTTTCCTCCCTGCAAGCGGCCACACGTTTTAATTAGGCTGGCTGGGCTCCAGGGTTGGGAAAAGCAGTGGAGGGAGAGGGGGGGGGGGTTTAGTTCCCTGCAAAGCCCAAACGGGCACTGCAGGGACAGGCTGGAGCTTGCCTGGAGTCCCGTAGTCCCAACTCCTCCTGCATTTGTGGGGCTGGGGGTTATTTTCCCTGCAGCTGGGATGGGTTAAGTGGAGTTTTAGGAGCGGTTTCTGTTCCTTTGGGTGCTTAAAACATCAACAACTGAAAAAAAAAAACCAACCAACCCACCCCAGCACAACTGGGCCCGGTGTGAGGAAGGAAAGATGTTGCTCAGCTGATTTATGGGGCGTTCTTATCTTTACAGGTCACTGCTAGCATCTGTGGGATTGGCTTTTGCTGCAGGCAGAACTGGTTTCCAGCATTCCCGTTAGGAAGAAACTTCTGCAATAGTGTCATTAAAATGCAGAAAGGGGAGGGGGTGTGGAGAGGGGGGTGGTGGTGTGGTGGTGGGGGGGTGGGATATGATAAAAAGTTAAAAAAACCTGGAGCCCCCTGCCCTTGGCTGTGCTGCCTGCAGCTGGGGGAAGAAAAGAAAAAGGGGGAAAAAAATAAAGAACTAAAAAAGTCTTTCCCCCCCCATATCCCCCTCCCCCCCCCTTTTTTTTTCCCTTTCATCTTTCTGCAAAGGTAAAAAAAAAAAAACAAAAAACAAAAAACCCAAAAAACCAACCCAAACCCACCACCTCTTGTCTGTGGGAGCGTTTCAGTCCATCTTGGGGCAGTTTCCAGTGTTTATCACCTTATCTGAGCAGGGCTGGGCTCCCAGAGCGCCTGAGCCTGACTCCTCCATCCCATCGCTGAGGAGCAGTGGGGCCGACTCAGCCCCAGTACAGCCAGGGAGTGCAGCAGGGCAGCAGCTGCCTGCTGGGGGGGGGGGGGCTCATCCCTGGCGGGGGAGGGGGGGGGGGGGTTCAGGGTCCCCAGGGGTACCTGGGAAGGAAAATTGAGGGAAAAGTTTAAATTTGTGATTTATTTCTTTGCTCTTTCCTTTTGATGCTGCCAGGATGGGGGAAGAGGAGCCGCTTAGACTGGGATATTTCGGGGGTTGGACCCCGATGATCTGGGGGTTGGACCCCAATGATCTGGGGGGTTGGACCTGATGATCTCTTGAGGGTCCCTTCCAACCCCTAAGATTCTGTGATGATATTTAGGAGGCGGATGCTTCTTTTTCATCTGGGTGCCGCCCATTTGGGATGGGGGAGAAAAAGACCCCCTGCTATTTCGGGGCACCTTGAACCCCGAGCATGGTGATAGGCAACAAACCCATCCCAAATAGCTCTGGGGGTTGGTTTTTTTTTTTAGGGAATGACTAAACGGAGGTCCCCGAATGACGTACCCAGGACAGATCCCAGCCTCTCCAGCCCGCCCCCACCCCCCCTCCCTTTGAACCCTGTGGTATGTGAGTTTTTTGCTGGTGTCAGAGGGTCGGTGGCGGCAAAATCCCTCCCGGTTAAAGGGTGGGAATACCAGTGTGTGCAGCTTGGGATAATTACCAGTTGTCAGGCAAACAATAGTGGCATTGTAGGGCAGGAGCAAGGCGAAAGGGCCCGGGCTTGAGCTTAATGTTACTTTTCTATTTGTGTTGCCATAGCCTTTGCTGAGAAATGGCCCTATTCTCCCTAATCCTCCTCTTCAGGCGGGCCTGCTGGGGTTTTTTGTGTGGGGTGGTGCTGGTGGGGGTGGCATTTTTAACCCTTACCATCCCAGAAAACAGAATGCAGCACTGGCATCCCAAAGCAAAGCCGGCCAGACCACCGTGCTGGTGGGATGCTTTGGGATGCCAGTGCTGGGGACAGTGCCTGGCCCTGGCATCCCTTCCATGCTCAGGAGGGGAACAAACCTGCTTCTGGAATCCCCAAACGCACTGTGAGCAGACCCCCAGCTTCCACCTATCCTCCTCCTTGACATCTAGCATGTTCTAGATGGCGAAGCCCAGCGGGTTGAAGCCGTTGAGTTGACATCACGTTTTGCTGTGAAACCAAGTGATGTGTTGAAAAAGGCTCTTGATCCCTCATGTCCTGCTTGTGCTGAGGACTTGTAGGTCTCAGCCAGGGTGTTTTGGCTGTTGGTTGGAGAGGGGTTGTGTCTTCTGGCCTCACCCAGCTCCCGTTGGCTTTCCCCAGCGCTGAAGGAAGCTTCTCTCCACGAGCATGGAGCAGCAAAGTATCCACTGGCAACACCGTCCTGTTTGATGCCTTTAATACCTGTCTACAGCGGTGCTTGGACCTTCTTAAAAGATCTGAATTCTTCTGCTTAAATGCTTTGTCTGCCAGGGAGGGAGAGAGAGACTGTTGTCTCTCTGTAGGGAGCGGGGCATTTCAGCCTTGGCTGACATCAAGTTGTCATTGCTCGACTCAATTTCAAGGCATTCTACTGATTTCTCTTTCATTTAGCACTGGGACGTGTGCAGTTGGGTAGGTTCAAGGACTGGATGGTGCTTTCCCTTTTCAACCAACCCCTCATCCAGGTTTTGCTGACGAAGGCACTAAATATCTTTGACCCCAGCATCTATATAAATATCTCAAGTGTGAGAGACAGGGGGACATGGGCAGCCTCTGCTCAGTGGCTGTGGGGACAGGGCAAGGGGCGATGGGCTCAAGTTGGAGCATAGGGAGTTCCCCCCCAATCTGGGGAAGAACTTTTCCCCAGTGAGGGTGAGGGAGCCCTGGGCCAGGCTGCCCAGGGGGTGTGGAGTCTCCTTCTCTGGAGAGATTCCAGCCCTGTGTGGACACCGCCCTGTGTGCCCTGTGAAAGGGACCCTGCTTTGGCAGGGGGTTGGACCCCATGGGCTCTGGGGGGCCCCTTTGATTCTGTGATCTACCCCCTAAAGGGTCTTCTGGGCATCTTGTCCCATTGTATCCCCCCACTTTGGGGTACCAAAACCCGTGGCGAGGTCTGCAGTGAAGTGTGGTGCCCAGCAGACAACCCTGGGATGGGATGGGATGGGATGGGGTGGCGGGTGGGATGCCAAAGCGAGGTGGACAAACTTGGTGCAGAGAAAACTTTGGAACGAGATGCCAGAGCGAGCGGCACAGGCAGAGCATTGTCTGAGGTGGTGGAGACCATGGGAACGGACAAGGAGTCTTATTACAGGCACGGCTGGGGGTTCAGGAGGCTCCAAGCTAAACACCACTCTCTGCGCTGTGGGGGTGCAGCACTGGCAAGACCGAGGCTGGTTGGATGAAGGAGAGATCGCAGCTCAAGTCCAAACCCCCAAACCCCTCCCAGATCCCTCTCTTTGCCTGTCCCTTCCCTGGGAAAGCCGTGTTTCCCAGCTAGCCCCGCAGTGACCGCCTGAGCTTGGGGTTGTGTTTGCCGCCAGCCCCTCTGAGGGTGAGGTTAAGGAACTGCTGGCTGCCTTTCCCTGGCTGTGAAGCTGTGGGGAGGCAGCAGGGACTGGCTGGCACCTGGCATCGTGGCTCGTGGCAGAGGCGGGATGGATGCTGAGCCGTGGGAGAGGTGCTGTGCTGCTCTGTCCTGGCTTCAGGTACCACATCGCTTGGCAGCCCATGTGTTGTCCAGTGAATCGATCTGGGGGGTGTGTTTGTTGCTGTGCTGGTGATTTCCTCGGTGCTAAAGTCCCCTGAAACAGGTGGGAACAGGCAGCTCCCAGCTTTCCTTGTGCAGCCTTTGAAGCTGGTGCAGGGCTTTACCCTCCAGAAGTTCTTTTTGACCTCAGCAGCTTAACATCCTGGCACGGTGCAGTGCACAGGCACGGTCAGGAGGTGGACAGAGTGTCCCGTGGGCCATTTCCCAGTCCCTCTTGGTGCCCAGCTGGGAATATGCTCGTGGGAGTCATGTCCTGACCTTTTGGGCTTCCTTGGTTTCTCCCCTGCGTTTGAGCTCTGGGGAAGCTTACCATCCCTGGAGGGATGTAAAAGGCGTGTAGATGAGTCCTTGAGGACGTGGTCTAGAGGTGGGCTGGGTAGGGTCAGGCTGTGGTTGGACTCGATGAGCCTCTTCCAACCCAGGCGGTTCTGTGATTCCATGATTCTGTGGGTGGCTTGTCCTCCTCCTGTGCTTTGCTCCGTGCCATTGAGGAGGGTTTGATGGCATTGATTGACTCCATCCGAGCCCTGATTGTCCCACGGCCCCGGCATCCGTCTGCAAGCTGGAATGCCAGGTGCATCGGTCTCCCTGCCTTCCTAGGTCAGTAGGTGCCTGGGAATAGGGATGTGCTCCCCCTCTGCTCACCCAGTCAGTCCCTTGCAGGGGTGGGGAACTGACTCTGCCTCCTCTGACAAGCCGGGATAGCCCCCACCCTCAGGGGTGCTCACAGGGGAGGTGGTCAGGGGTGCTGCCGGAGCCCCCTCAGCCCTTTCAGGGGCAGGAATGCCAGGAACGCGATTGAAATTCTGCTCTTCCCAGGAGCCTGGCTCCCAGGCTGAGCGGGACCTTGGTGGGGGGTGAGGAGGGGGAAGGAGCCTTCCCACTCCAAGGAGCAATTAGTCTGCAAGGTGATTTATTAAGGCAAGGGAGGCTGAGCCAGGGGGTCGCATTCCTTCCCTCGCCTTATCTCCAGGCTGTCGGCCCGGTGACGGGAGGCAGAGGCAGTGGCCTCTGCAGGGAGGGGGACAGCTCCTGGGGCTGGGGGCCACGGCTCCCACCTTGCGCTTTCAAGACCTCCTTGTACCTTTCAAGACCTCCCTTTAGGTTCTTGCAGTGCCCCGAAGCTGATGGCCACTCTCTACCACCCCTCCCCTGGGCTGGCCAAGGCACCCCTCGGGGGTGGCCAAAGTGACCCCAGCCCCAATTCCCCGCGCTGGCTGCCAGATAAACTGGGCGCTGCCTTGTCCTCCCCCTCGTGCGGGTGGGACAGAAGGGGATGGCGGCAGCATCTCTTGGCTGCCCTTTTGAGGCTCCTGGTCTTCACCAGAGCGGAACGAGTTACAAGGCAAACTCGAGATGGGGCGAGTGGGGGGGGGGGGGGGAGGAGGGGAGAGACCTGCCCCTTGGCACGCTGTGCTCAGGGGCTCGACCCCCGGCGGGTATTTTTAGCCCCCTTGGAAGGCAGGCTGTTTGCTTAGGGCTTTGCTCACCCTGACCGCTGCTGCTGCCTGCAGAATTTCCCATGAGGGCCGACAAAAATACTCCTTAGACAAGTAGGAGAGACACCCCGGAGCAGCCAGGAGCCTCCATCCCTTGGGAGTGGAAGGAGGAGGGGTGCAGGTACCAGTTGAGGGGGGGAGGTCTGAGCACCCTGTTCCCCCCCCGGGGTTATGTGATGGCTCCCTGTGGCAGCTCCCTGTGACATTTTCAGGGTTTATCTTTTCAAGGAATTTGCTGGGAAGATGTGCCTGGCTCTCCATGAGTAAATGGTTAGGAACGCTGTGGTCCCGGGGGCTCGGTGGTGCTGTGCAGCTGGAGGGGGGGGGGGGGGGTTTGAAACACTGGCCTGGGGACAGGTCCCAGCAAACTGGCCACCTGCTTGGTATTTGGGGCTGTGATGGGCACTGCCCTGCACGCCAGCTGGGCCCCCATCCATCCCCATCCCCATCCCCAGCCTCCCCGCTGCCCTGGCTGGGTCCCACGGCCTGTCCCTGGCCACTGTCTCTGCATGGGAGGTCAGCAGCTCAGGATGTGGCAATACCCTCGGCGTGTGTCTCCATCGGGGCTTTTAATGGCTGTTTGGGCTCCTAGATGAAGGCTGGATTAGGATCCCAAACACCCATAGGATTTAGAGATACCAGCTGTTGCTCACAGGCCCTCAGTTTTTCGGGTTGGGGCACGAGTGCTCCTGCTCCCAGCCTCGTTTTCCCCCCCCCATCTCGTTTCCCCCCCCCCCATCTCGTTTCCCCCCCCCCCATCTCGTTTCCCCCCCCCCCATCTCGTTTCCCCCCCCCCCATCTCGTTTCCCCCCCCCCCCCTCTCGGTTCCCCCCCCCCCTCTCGGTTCCCCCCCCCCCTCTCGGTTCCCCCCCCCCCTCTCGGTTCCCCCCCCCCCTCTCGGTTCCCCCCCCCCCCCTTTCCCACCCCCCTTTCCCACCCCCTCTTTACGTCTCTGCACCCTGCCAAACTACTGCCGCTCCCTGCGGGGACCTCGGCGACCTCTGGGCTTGTGACCTGGGTGCTGGGGATGGGAAGGGTCCTGGCGTAACCGGGGTGAGCCATCACCCCCATGGGGTGCAGCAAAACGGGTGTCCCAAGGAGGCTTCCGGCGCTCTGCCCGGCCTGAGGCTCCCTCTGCTGTCTGTCTGTCTGCCCGTCCATCTCCGCGTCTGTCCATCTGTCTTGCTTGCTTGGGGTCTTGAACTGTTTGGAGAGGGGATTTGCTGAGCTGGGCTTAGGCAAGGTCCCCATCCCCTCCCAAAATGCTGGAGGAGGACAGCAGGCTGGAGAAGTCCCCACTGAGAGCTTGGGACATGGGGATGGGGACACTGCAAAGCCCTGGAACATGCAGGGGCAGGTTGGTCCTCCCCAGGTACCAGTGGCACCAGGACAGACAGACATGGCTGGGCTGCTCTGGTGGCACCAGGACAGACAGACGTGGCTGGGCTGCTCTGGTGGCACCAGGACGGACAGACAGACATGGCTGGGCTGCTCTGGTGGCACCAGGACAGACAGACAGACGTGGCTGGGCTGCTCTGGTGGCACCAGGATGGACAGACAGACGTGGCTGGGCTGCTCCGGTGGCACCAGGATGGACAGACAGACGTGGCTGGGCTGCTCCGGTGGCACCAGGACAGACAGACGTGGCTGGGCTGCTCTGGTGGCACCAGGACGGACAGACAGACATGGCTGGGCTGCTCTGGTGGCACCAGGACGGACAGACAGACGTGGCTGGGCTGCTCCATTGGCACCAGGATGGACAGACAGATGTGGCTGGGCTGCTCTGGTGGCACCAGGACGGACAGACAGACGTGGCTGGGCTGCTCCATTGGCACCAGGATGGACAGACAGATGTGGCTGGGCTGCTCTGGTGGCACCAGGACAGACAGACGTGGCTGGGCTGCTCTGGTGGCACCAGGACAGACAGACGTGGCTGGGCTGCTCCGGTGGCACCAGGATGGACAGACAGACGTGGCTGGGCTGCTCCGGTGGCACCAGGACAGACAGACGTGGCTGGGCTGCTCCATTGGCACCAGGATGGACAGACAGACGTGGCTGGGCTGCTCTGGTGGCACCAGGACGGACAGACAGACGTGGCTGGGCTGCTCCGGTGGCACCAGGATGGACAGACAGACATGGCTGGGCTGCTCTGGTGGCACCAGGACAGACAGACGTGGCTGGTTCTGCTCAGGTGGCACCAGGACAGACAGACGTGGCTGGGCTGCTCCATTGGTACCAGGACAGACAGACATGGCTGGTTCTGCTCAGGTGGCACCAGGACAGACAGACGTGGCTGGGCTGCTCCGGTGGCACCAGGACAGACAGACGTGGCTGGGCTGCTCCATTGGCACCAGGATGGACAGACAGACGTGGCTGGGCTGCTCTGGTGGCACCAGGACAGACAGACGTGGCTGGGCTGCTCCGGTGGCACCAGGACAGACAGACGTGGCTGGGCTGCTCCATTGGCACCAGGATGGACAGACAGACGTCGCTGGGCTGCTCCAGTGGCACCAGGATGGACAGACAGACGTGGCTGGGCTGCTCCATTGGCACCAGGATGGACAGACAGACGTGGCTGGGCTGCTCCAGTGGCACCAGGACAGACAGACGTGGCTGGGCTGCTCCGGTGGCACCAGGATGGACAGACAGACGTGGCTGGGCTGCTCCGGTGGCACCAGGACAGACAGACGTGGCTGGGCTGCTCCATTGGCACCAGGATGGACAGACAGACGTGGCTGGGCTGCTCCGGTGGCACCAGGACGGACAGACAGACGTGGCTGGGCTGCTCCATTGGCACCAGGACGGACAGACGTGGCTGGGCTGCTCCGGTGGCACCAGGATGGACAGACAGACGTGGCTGGGCTGCTCCGGTGGCACCAGGACAGACAGACGTGGCTGGGCTGCTCCGGTGGCACCAGGACAGACAGACGTGGCTGGGCTGCTCAGGTGGCACCAGGACAGACAGACGTGGCTGGGCTGCTCCGGTGGCACCAGGACAGACAGACGTGGCTGGGCTGCTCCGGTGGCACCAGGATGGACAGACAGACGTGGCTGGGCTGCTCCATTGGCACCAGGACGGACAGACATGGCTGGGTTGCTCCGGTGGCACCAGGACAGACAGACGTGGCTGGGCTGCTCCGGTGGCACCAGGATGGACAGACAGACGTGGCTGGGCTGCTCAGGTGGCACCAGGACAGACAGACGTGGCTGGGCTGCTCCATTGGCACCAGGATGGACAGACAGACGTGGCTGGGCTGCTCCGGTGGCACCAGGACAGACAGACGTGGCTGGGCTGCTCCGGTGGCACCAGGATGGACAGAGAGACGTGGCTGGGCTGCTCCAGTGGCACCAGGACAGACAGACGTGGCTGGGCTGCTCCGGTGGCACCAGGATGGACAGACAGACGTGGCTGGGCTGCTCCAGTGGCACCAGGATGGACAGACAGACGTGGCTGGGCTGCTCCATTGGCACCAGGATGGACAGACAGACGTGGCTGGGCTGCTCCAGTGGCACCAGGAAAGACAGACGTGGCTGGGCTGCTCCGGTGGCACCAGGACAGACAGACGTGGCTGGGCTGCTCCGGTGGCACCAGGATGGACAGACAGACGTGGCTGGGCTGCTCCGGTGGCACCAGGACAGACAGACGTGGCTGGGCTGCTCCATTGGCACCAGGATGGACAGACAGACGTGGCTGGGCTGCTCCGGTGGCACCAGGACGGACAGACAGACGTGGCTGGGCTGCTCCATTGGCACCAGGACGGACAGACGTGGCTGGGCTGCTCCGGTGGCACCAGGATGGACAGACAGACGTGGCTGGGCTGCTCCGGTGGCACCAGGACAGACAGACGTGGCTGGGCTGCTCAGGTGGCACCAGGACAGACAGACGTGGCTGGGCTGCTCAGGTGGCACCAGGACAGACAGACGTGGCTGGGCTGCTCCGGTGGCACCAGGACAGACAGACGTGGCTGGGCTGCTCAGGTGGCACCAGGACAGACAGACGTGGCTGGGCTGCTCCGGTGGCACCAGGACAGACAGACGTGGCTGGGCTGCTCCGGTGGCACCAGGATGGACAGACAGACGTGGCTGGGCTGCTCCATTGGCACCAGGACGGACAGACATGGCTGGGTTGCTCCGGTGGCACCAGGACAGACAGACGTGGCTGGGCTGCTCCGGTGGCACCAGGATGGACAGACAGACGTGGCTGGGCTGCTCAGGTGGCACCAGGACAGACAGACGTGGCTGGGCTGCTCCATTGGCACCAGGATGGACAGACAGACGTGGCTGGGCTGCTCCGGTGGCACCAGGATGGACAGACAGACGTGGCTGGGCTGCTCTGGTGGCACCAGGACGGACAGACATGGCTGGGCTGCTCCGGTGGCACCAGGACAGACAGACGTGGCTGGGCTGCTCCGGTGGCACCAGGATGGACAGACAGACGTGGCTGGGCTGCTCTGGTGGCACCAGGACAGACAGACGTGGCTGGGCTGCTCCGGTGGCACCAGGATGGACAGACAGACGTGGCTGGGCTGCTCAGGTGGCACCAGGATGGACAGACAGACGTGGCTGGGCTGCTCCGGTGGCACCAGGACGGACAGACAGACGTGGCTGGGCTGCTCAGGTGGCACCAGGATGGACAGACAGACGTGGCTGGGCTGCTCTGGTGGCACCAGGACAGACAGACGTGGCTGGGCTGCTCTGGTGGCACCAGGACAGACAGAAGTGGCTGGGCTGCTTCGGTGGCACCAGGATGGACAGACAGACGTGGCTGGGCTGCTCCGGTGGCACCAGGATGGACAGACAGACGTGGCTGGGCTGCTCCATTGGCACCAGGATGGACAGACAGACGTGGCTGGGCTGCTCCGGTGGCACCAGGACAGACAGACGTGGCTGGGCTGCTCCGGTGGCACCAGGACAGACAGACGTGGCTGGGCTGCTCCGGTGGCACCAGGACAGACAGACGTGGCTGGGCTGCTCTGGTGGCACCAGGACAGACAGACGTGGCTGGGCTGCTCCGGTGGCACCAGGATGGACAGACAGACGTGGCTGGGCTGCTCCGGTGGCACCAGGACAGACAGACGTGGCTGGGCTGCTCAGGTGGCACCAGGATGGACAGACAGACGTGGCTGGGCTGCTCCGGTGGCACCAGGACAGACAGACATGGCTGGGCTGCTCCGGTGGCACCAGGACAGACAGACGTGGCTGGGCTGCTCCGGTGGCACCAGGACAGACAGACATGGCTGGGCTGCTCCGGTGGCACCAGGACAGACAGACAGACGTGGCTGGGCTGCTCCGGTGGCACCAGGACAGACAGACAGACGTGGCTGGGCTGCTCCGGTGGCACCAGGACACGCATGACTGGGCTACTCAAAAGCCACCCAGCCCCTGGGGAATAGTGTTTTAACCACTGATGGGTGCTGCACCTTTAATTAATGGGTGATGGGCTTTTTATCCCCCTTTGTGTTCCTCTTCCTTATCCCTCCTTCGGTTCCCCTCTCCTTTCATCTCCTTTTCCAGTTTCTTTTTACTCTTTCTCACCTTTTTTCCCAACTGTCCCCTCCTTCCCCTCCCCTCCTCCCCCCCCTTTCCTTTTTCTTCCTCCTCTTTTCCTTCTCTTTTTTTTCATCTCTTTTTTTTCCCTTCACCTCCTTTCCCCCTTTCTCATTCCCCCTTCTCTCCTCTCTCCTCCTGGGACAGGACTTGACCCCACAGTGAGCAGCGGTGGGAAGATGCAGCCAAGCCTGTTCCAGGAGGGAATTGGGAGCAGATTGAGGGTCCAATTTTGCTTTTAAAGAAGTTTAAGGTCACAATGAGCATCCGCCAGCGTTCTCTGGAGCCTTCCAAGTGCTTTTGGGGAGCTTTTAGCCTGGAGAAGAAATACTTCTCCAAAATATTCTGCCAGCTGGTGTGTCCCCTGTCCCACCCCGCTGCTTGGTCGCTGGCAGAGCTGGTACGCTCTGGGTTGGGATGCTGTTAGCATGACCTCTGCCACCAGGTCACCCCCTGAGCCCCGAGTTTGGCAATCCCTTGTTTTGGGATGCCCCAGCGCTGGCTCTTTTCCCAGGAGCTTGCCTGTGTAGAGGTGTGCAGTGAAACGAAGATCATTGAGTTAACGAGGGCTGGCGGCGATGGCCCCGTGCGCGGGGAGGTCCTGGGGGGGGATTGCTGCTTGGCTCCGCTATCATGAGCAGCCTAATCCCAGCAGAAGGGAGGAGTGGGATTTATTCCAGCTGAGCATTGTGTCTGCACACGCTTGGGGCACCCCAGCATGGTGCCGCCGCCAAAAACCCTCCCGGCTCAGATGAGGTGGCTCATCCGGGCTCGTGATGCTGGAAGCACCCTCCATCCCCACCCCCCTGGGCTTTGGGAGCGGCTCCAGGGTTGGGGGGGGGGGGGGGGGGGCCTCGGAGCACATCCCCAGTGCAGGGTGACACCCACCCCACTTATCTCTCCCCCCCCCAAGTTTGGGGGGCGAGGCAATGGCAACGCCAAGCTTTTGCACGGTTGAGGGAAGAGCAGCAGCCACCAGCATCCCTCTGGGATGCGATGAGGAGGTGTGGGGTAGGGGAACCCACACCCTGCTTGGGATGCTGCGCCCCTCGCCCCAGGGGAGCAGAGCTGGGCGCAGCGGGGTCCCGTCCGAACACGCTGGGACGGGTTGGCAGGCTGGCTCCTCTCATCAGGGAGCATGTGAGCTTGAGGGGGGGATGGGGGGGGGGGGGGGGCACATATGGAAACTGACATGCAGACAGAAACGCATCCCGTGTTCAATTCGTTGTGGGCTGTTTCCCCCCACCCCACACCCCTAACTGCATCAGTTATGGGTCAAGCCTGTTAGCCACAGCACCCTCCCTGCGCCAGCTTCCATTTTCAGGGGAGAATTCACCCGTTTGGCTTAAAAAGCAGCGTGGGAAATGCTGTGTAAAGCCAGGCAGGCACCTGAGCGCTCGTTTCAGGGCTTCTCCTGAAGTGTTTTTAAACCAGAGCATCAGGAGACTCACATCGCCTCCCTCTCTGCCGGGCAGGACCGCGGGGGAGCCTGGCATCCTGGCTAGGGGAGCCTGAAATTGTCACCTCCCCGTCAATGCCCCCTTCTCGGGGACACTCTCTGACCCACAAAGGTGACTTGCCTCAAGAGCAAGGAGCAGCACGGCGCTGTGCTCCAGGAGACAGGGGACCCCGTGGTCCCCAGGAAAAGGGTAGGCGGGTCATTGTCTCTGAGCGGGGGCAGCCTCGGGGTGGGGAGATGGATTTTGGGGGGATTCTTTTTTTTTTTTTTAAGCTGAGGAGAAGAAAACTGGATTTTTGGGGGCGTGGGAGAGCACCGGTGCTGCCCAGAGGAGAATTTAATCCTGGGTTTCAGGAAAATTTGAGTGCTCGAGGCTGTGATTGCTCAGCCCACTGGCTTCAAGATGTTGCTGGGACTGGGACTGGGACTGGGACTGGGACTGGGACTGGGACTGGGTGGGTGGGCGGGGGGGGGGATTGCAAGCGCTGTCCTGCAACAGCACCTGGGGGGTCCTGGCTGTGTAACTGACCCAGGAAAGCAGCTCAGAAGCACTTGACTTTGGGGACTTGCTGTTGTTTCCGGCCAGTGGAAGTCTTGGAAATGTTTTCTGGGTTTATTTTCCTTCCTCGTTTGGTTTTTGCTCCGAGGTGATCTCCTTACCCTGAGACACAGAGCGTGTGGGGCGAGGACCCACGTGTCCCACCGAAGCTGGGCATCCCTGGGGACCTGTGACCCCCGCAGCGTGCAGCCCTCGATGCTGGTGGCTTAGGTGGAGCTGCCCAACAGGGAGAGAAGATTTAGGAAAATTTTTTGGGCAGGAAGGAGTTAAAAGCTGGCAGCAGCAGCTGGGATGGGGAACAGGGTGCGTCGGAGGGCTGGCTCTGCTCCCAGAGGTTTTGGGGGGCTCAGGTGGGTCCCCAGCTGAGCGGCAGGGTCTAGGGGAGGGGAGGGGGGGGGGCCGTGCCGGGTGCGGAGAGGCTGGCGCTTGGGAGAGGAGGGTTTGGCAGGGCCGGCACGGCCACTCCTCCTGCTCTGCTCCGGTTTGAAGGGTCGTGCGCCGGAGCGGAGGAAGAGGGAGCGATGTGAGCACTTTGGGCGGTCTTGCCGGGGCAAAACTCTTGCCTCTTCCCTCCTTCCCCTCCTCCAGCCTCTCCAATTCGCTCTCCGAGGCAGCAGGGCTCATTTTCCCCTTCCTAATGGCCCCGGCTCCACCTCACTTGGGGTTTCTGCTCCTCCTGGCTTGCTGCTTCTCCTGCTCTGAAACGCAGCTCCTCGACTGGATTTGGGGCAGCACAAAGACCACAGGAAGCCCGGAGGCATCCAGCGAGGGAACTGGGGTGCCAGAGCCACTCGCCACTGCAGCAGCCCCCACCCCCAGCACAGCCCTGGGGATGTGGGGTGGCCAGGCTGTGGGGAAACTGGCCACCCCGCTGCGCCGGGAACGGGATCCTGGCACCACAGTACCCACGGGTGAGGGGACCGTGGCTGAAAACACCGAACAGCAGGACGGGATCACTGTGGGGCTGACCAAGAGCATGGCACAGCCAAGCATCGCTCCTCCCCACAGCATGTCACCTGCCTCTGGACAGGATGCGGCCAGCAGCTCCACCGAGCACCCGCAGCTCTTGCCTATGGGGACCACCACAGACCCACCACTTCTGGGGATGGCGACGTCCATGGACCCACAGCTCCTGAGGTCAGGAATCATCGAGGACCTGCAGCTCCTGGGGACAGGGACCACTGAGGACCTGCAGCTCCTGGGGACAGGGACCGCTGGGGACCAGAAACTCCTGGACACAGGGACCGCTGGGGACCAGAAACTCCTGGACACAGGGACCACCATGAACCAGCAGTTCCTCAGGACAGGGACCACCAAGGACCCACAGCTCCTTGGGGCAGGGACCACCATGGACCCACATCTCCTGAGACCAGGAACCACTGAGGACCTGAAGCTCCTTGGGACAGTGACCACTGAGGACCAGAAACTCCTGGGGACAGGGACCCCCACAGCGATAGGGACACAGGTGCCTTTGCTGAGACCAGCGGGTCCCCGTCCAGGTAGTGTCCCTTTCCCTTTCTCACCAGGTGACAGCACCCGCGATCAGGTGGTGCCACCCTGGGACCCCACAGCACAGCCACGCCGCCATCGCCACGGAGCACCGCCCACCCCACCGAACCACTGGCACCGCCGGGGGCTGGTGCTGGCCGGTGTGAACGGGAACCAGAGCCCTTCTTTGCCTAAGAGGAGGGTGGCTAATGGTGCGGATGCTCCTCTTGCCGATAGCTCCGCTTCCCTTGAGTTCGATTTACTAACCGCCGCTGCGCGACTCTACAATAGCAGCAGCACAGGGCTCGCATCCTTCTTACCCGGAGTGACGCTGCCAGCCGGCCGCTGCCTGCCTGTCCCGACCCGCCTGCCCTTCTGCAGCGTGCTGGGCACCCACCGCGTCAGGTTCCCGAATTACCTCCGCCACGGCAGCGAGGCGGAAATTCGGGCGGCTTTGCATGAGTGGGAGGGGCTGCTTGAATCGCGGTGCCATCGCTACGTGGAGTGGTTTCTCTGCTTGCTCCTGCTCCCCGGGTGTAGCGCCTCGGTCCCCATAACCCCCCCGCCGTGCCAGGGCTTCTGCGAGGCCATCAGAGACCTGTGTTGGATGCACTTGGCCGGTGGGCGCCTGCCTCTGCCTTGTGATGCTCTCCCTGCGGAGGATGAAGGGTATTCTTGTGTCTTTATTAATGCTTCTGCAGGTAATGTGGCTGGGTGATGACCCTGGGTTTGTGTGTTTGTCTCCCCTCCCCCCAAAACCCTGGCGCCAAGGGATGCTTCTACCTTGTTGCCGTGGGATGCTGCTGAGCCCCGAATTGCTTTCCATCCAGCCTGGGCTTCTTCAAACAGGGAGTGCCAGCGGGCCTTGGCTCCCTCTGCAAGGCTGCCTGCCGCCATCCCATCCCTGGTCAGGTTAAAAGACAGCATCCCGCTGGCCAGGACAAGGGATGCTCCCCTAGCGCATCACGTTGGCATTCGGGGCTGCTTCACGAGTGCCACTGCAGAGGGCTTCGGGGTGTCCATCCCAGGAACAGGGTGCTTGGAGAGGTGGCAGTTCCCCATGGGGACAGGGGAAGGAGCGGGATCCCACAGCCACCCAACTGCAGCAGCATCGGTGAGGAGGTTTCAAGGTGACCCCCGGCCGTGCCCACATGCTCCCCTCTCCCAGAGCGGCGCTTTGCCCAGGGGGGTTAATGATTTACCCAAGGGCTAATGTTTGATCCCCCGCGCTCCGCGGTTGGGACAGGTGACTTCATACCTGGCTTCCTCAATAGGCGGCTGTGACCCTTCTGCATGTCAGCCTGGGACCTGCCGCTTCAGCAGTGGGTGAGGGGAAAGGAGGGGGGCAGTGCGGGGGCACACTGGCACTGGGAGCAGTGAGCAGCAGGAGGGGTACGAGCATGAGCACGGTTTGGGATGAAAGCTGGTGTGGGAGCCCGGCGCTCCCCCCGCCGAGCCCTCTGAATGGGGCTGTGTTCCTGCACCGGCCCCCTGTGCCTTCGGGTGATGGGGGGCTGCCGACCGGGAGCGGCGAGACACCCGCTGCCGTCAGAGGGGCGGTTTAGCAGGGGGCCAGCAGACAAGGGTCGCACACATGGTCCTCTCGGTGTCAAAGCAGCTCTGTTTGCCGGCTGGGCTTCGGCGGGATCGTAGGGATGCTGGGGGGAGGCGTGCGCGCACCGTCCCAGATGGGCGGTGTTGGGAATGAGTGGGGGACGTGGGCACTGTGGTGCACCCCATGGAGTGACTTGAGATGTTCCTGCATGCTAGGTGTCCCCTGTGTGCCAGCTGGGATGGGATGTGTGGGGCCACCCTGGCAGCCCCGGCCACCCAGGATAGTCTTGGCAGGGTGGGTAGGTCACTTGGAGCATCCCTGAGGCTTTTCCACTGCCAAAGGGACCAGATGGCTGGGTCGCTGTAGCCAGAGTCATCCCCGCAGCTGTCCTGTACCAGCACCCATCCCGAAAACACCTCGGCATCAACAGGCTCCAGCTCTCCACACTCTGTGGTGGATGCTGCTAGTTTGCTGGGGTGGTGGGGGGTGTGTTATTTGGGCTGTGGGTGTCCTTTGGAAACAGCAGTCATGGCCTGAAAGGTCTGGGGTGTGGAAGGGGTGCTTGGCTTTTGCAGGGGAGCAGCCACTTGATGGGGTCTCCGCTTAACTCTCTGCTCCCCCAGGCCACTCCAGCCTCACAGCCCCCTCTGCCTGCTTTGTTGTCCCATCTGGGACTTTGGGAAGCGCGGGCACCCAGCTCCCACCCTGGAGTGAGTGGCGTGTTTGGAGAGGAGGGAGGATCCCAGAGCTGGCTGAAAACCCAAGAGGAGCGTGGTTGAGAATGGCATTGGGAACAAAAGCCTCTTTCAGCCTGTCGCCCTTCATCCCGAGCCCCGGGGCCGACGAAGACTTGTCTGGCTGCAGGAATTGCAGGCGCTGGCTCTTACACCCCTGCAGACCCCCAGGAGGAAGCTCTGGCTTCCTCTCTCCTTAGAGCTGCTGTGAATTCGCTTCCTCCAGCCCGAGATAAGCTCCATCCCTGCATCCTGGCATTCGCGATTGGCTTGTCCGCAGCCGCCTGCCGCCGGATGACCGGTGTGGCTGGGGACGGGGCAGTGGGGTGCCCCATGGGGTGTCTCACTGGTGGATGCCAGGCTGGGGCTTGCTGGGGGTCTTGGGCGGGGGGGGAAACCTGCTCGCTCACCCCATCGTTTTTGGTGTAGGGCTGAGCACATCTGGGCGTGAATGGGTGCTGGGCTCAAAAGGGTGCTGGCCTCCAGGATCCAGAGGTCTCTGCAGCTAGCGAGGCAGAGGGGCTTCGCTGAGCCCTTCCCCTCCAAGTGGGCTGGGGGTGCCCCACGGGATCACCCCACCCTAGTGCAGGGGGGATGAGGGGGTTGGGACAGGCACAAGGCCAGGAGAGAGGTCTCCTCCTGGCTGGGTGCTCAGTTCTGGGGGTGCCAAGCTTGAGAGGAGCTGGGGTCTTGGGGGAGCAGGGTGGACACCAAGCAGCTTCAGAGCAGCAAGCTCAGGAGAGGGATCAGGGGGTTTAGGGCCCTGGCAGGGAGAAAACTTGCCCCCACCTCTAATCGGGGGCATCACCTGCATCCCTGCCATGGGGCTGGTGCTGGCACTGGGGCTCAGCGATGGGAGGCTGGGGATACTTCGCCTGTGCAGGTACCTCCAGGCTTTGGAAGAGGCACCCAGGTTTTCATCTCCTCCCACCATGCCAAGAGACATGTTTTCCTTCCAAGCTGGGCAAGGCTGGGCTGATTTCTTCTTTCTTTTTTTCTAATTTTTTTTAAAATGCTCAGGAGGATGATGCCTAGCCCCAGAACAGGTTGGGGGTTCCAGGCTGGTCCTCCCTGGCTCAGCACACCTCTGATACCTCCCCCAGCAGCTCACCTGGAACACCAGGGATGGAGTTGGGGCATTGAATTGTCTCAGCTCCTGCTCTTCGCTCAGGATGGGGCCAATATTAGCGCTGAGCAGCCTGAGCTCCTGGTGCAGAGCTGTTCCTGCTGCAGAGCCCTCAGCCTTTTCGGAGCCGGCCGGGACCCTTGGGTTTCCCTACTCCTGAGAAACACAGAGTTAAAAAAGCACCCGGCAGTGCTCACTCCCATCGAGCTGGCACCCACCCCGAGCAGTTGACATAGGAGAGGAGGAATCCAGCACCCAGTGTGTGGGCGATGAGGATGTGCCTGCTGCCAAAACAACGGGAGCTGGCGTAGAGAGGGCCGGCGCAGGCTGGCCAGATGTTCAGCTGTGTTGGGTAGGAGAAACCGTCCTGAGCAGAACTTCCCCACCCCCCCCACCCCACCCCCCCGCCAGGCGCCTTGAGAAAAAGGAGTTGGGAAAGGAGGCGAGCTCCAAATTGAGATCATCTGGGAAGCTGACGGGGCGTGCCGGCTCCAGCCTCCTTCCCAGGGTGTTGCAAGGGGATGGCTCTGATTTATTCCCTGCTGGGGTGACCCTGTGCGCTTGTCCTGGGATGACATGGGGGAGGGGGGTCACCATGACCCCGGAGTGGGTACGGATGCGTGACACTTCCTCACAGCTTGTGGTTGTTCTGCATCCCGGTGCTCCAGCAGCATCCTCCTGCCTGCACGGGCATGTTGCTACCACGGGCAAGGTCCCTTTGGTTTTTATCTGGTCTCAGGGATGTTCTGGCTGTGGTCAGAGGACCAGCAGCAGAGAACGGGTGGCATTTCTGGAGTCACATCCCAACTACGCAGTGGGAAAAGCTTGAGGAGGTTTCACTGCCTCAGCTGACCTGCAGCTGAAAGGAAAATCCCAGGCCCTGGGGAGGGCGAAAGGAGAGAGCTGCTGAAGAGTGGCGTCTGGGGAAGGCATGGCCAGGGGTGCCCCCCCCCCGCCCCCAAACCAGGCACCTTTGCTGAGGGTGATCATCTTCACCAGGCTGGTTGTGACCATCCCCTTTCCTTTCCTCTTGCAGAGAACCCGAGCACCGAGCTCAGCCTCCTGGAGCTGATTGGAGACCCCCCGCCGGAGGAGATCCTCAAAATCTATGGCCCCGACAACAACCCCGGCTACGTCTTCGGCCCGAACGCCAACACGGGCCAGGTGGCCCGGTACCACTTGCCCAGCCCTTTCTACCGGGACTTTTCCCTCCTGTTCCACATCCAGCCCACCACCCCCCGGGCTGGCATGCTCTTTGCCGTCACGGACTCCTCGCAGAGCGTCATCTACGTGGGCGTCAAGCTCTCGGAGCTGCGGGCGGGCAAGCAGCAGATCATCTTCTACTACACGGAGCCAGGCTCGCCAAGCTCTTACGTGGCAGCCACCTTCACCGTGCCCACCTTGCTCAACCAGTGGACACGGTTTGCCATCAGCGTGGAGGAAGATGAAGTCATCCTCTACCTGGACTGTGAGGAGCACGAGCGGGTCCACTTTGAGCGCTCCCCAGATGAGATGGAGCTGGAAGAGGGTTCTGGGCTCTTTGTTGCTCAGGCTGGAGGAGCTGACCCAGATAAATACCAGGTAAGGCCTCGGGTCACCCTAAGGAGCACCTCTAAGAAGCCTGGGTGAGGCTGGAAGAACACCAGACCATGCCTGTTAAACCAACCGCGTTGCCCAGGCAACAAACTGGCCACATTCTGCTCACGTCCCTGGGAAAGGGGACGCTTGAGATGGTGGGGAAAGGTGGCTTGAGATGCCACCAACCTTGTTGACTCAGGTCTCACCCAGGCAAAGGCGAGCTGATGGAAGGTGATGGGTTGTGCTGCAGCAGCCACCGCTGCCCGGACCTTTTCCCACAAACACACAGAGCCTCTTCAAGTCTCCCTTTTGCTAAAAATACCCAACTCCTTTGCTGGAGAAGTAGGTCTGGCTGGTAAAGCGTCTCTCTTAGCTGGAAAAAATGCTTGGGCCGGAGCATATCTTTGTTGGCTGGCACTGAGTTACAGTATCAGCAGGAAGACACTGGAGAGCACAAGGAGAAGGTGATAGCTCAGCCTGTGATTTGAATGTGGCTTAGGTTCTAGATAAGGTTTGCAGAAGGCGTGGGGGAAATGTCCAGCCGGCATGGAAATTCCCTGTGGTGCTCCAGGGGAAGAAAGTTCTGGTTTCTCTGGGGCTGAGCGTGGTTTGCCCAGCAACAGAGGCTCTGCTGAGTGGAGCGATGCTTTTCCCAGGGGGCTTGGCGAAGACGCGTGCTTCTCAGCTTAAACATCATCTTGACTAACGAACGGTGCTGCCACCCGTCCTGGTTAAACAGCTTT
Source organism: Rallus limicola (assembly GCA_022605955.1). NCBI lineage: Eukaryota > Metazoa > Chordata > Aves > Gruiformes > Rallidae > Rallus > Rallus limicola. The sequence goes on from JAKCOZ010000008.1 coordinate 39,022,927, forward strand.
GGGCAGGGAAAGCCTCCCCAAGGAGAAGTTAATGATTGATTAGCTAGAGACCGGTTTATACTGGGATTCAAGTTGGTCCCTTGAGGTCTCAAGAGCAAAGTTTTGCTCTTGAAGAGCAATTTTTTGCTCTTGAACATGCTGAGAGGGCCGGGTCATGGCTGGGGAGGAACTCCTCTCCTCAGCTGGAGTAGTTTTGGCACCGTCTGGGTGGTGAAGCAATGCCCAGAGCAGAGCAAAACCCTCCAGCCTTTCTAGCAGGTGATGTTCCCAAGTGTGCCAAATGCCCGATCCCGCTGTCCACCCCCAGTATTCCCATGGGGAAGGAGGCTGACTGCCTCGGCTGGCCGAGAGCGTGGGCTTGGTTGGACATCTGCGTGGCATCTGACCACCTCGCCGTATTTCCATCGCTGGCCAGCCCCAACTCACGGTATCTGGAACTAACAGGGCATCAGGCTGATTAAATCCTGGCCCTCGGTCACACTGCCAGGTGGGGCTGCTCGTGGGCAGCTGGCGGGATCTCCGCTGGCGTCTGTGCCTCTGCCCGCGTTGCCTTTGTGGCAGCCCCTGGGTGGGCAAAGCCCGCGGGTGACGCGGAAGACCCCAGGACCGCTCGTATCAAGGGGGTTGCTGTAGCTGGGGTCACAGCTGAGGCCCGGCAGGAGGGTTTGTTTGCAGCTGGATGCACCGTAAGACCTCGCGGTGCTGCTGCCCCCCTTCCTGGGATGGATGTGCTGCCAAGAGCCCCGGTACCCGTCCCTCACGGGGGGGCTGCCTCTGGTCAAGCCTGGAACCGGATTATGTGCCGGATGCCTCCAGCAAACCCCAGGAGCGGGAAGGCCAGGACGGGTTGTTGCATCTATCAAAGCCTGGGCTTGAAGATGGGGCTCGGTGGGGAGGGAAGGGATGGATTAGAGCCAGCTGTCACCAGGGCGAGCAGCTGGAGGGGTCAGAACCCACCAGGGGGGCATTCGCATGGGGGGAGGGGTTTTATATATCATATATTTAAACATACAATATATTTATTATCTACCTGAAATATATCTACAATATATCTGTGTAACGAAGCCGTAGCCAGCCTGGCTGAACTGTAGCTGCCCCTGGCTCTTGTTTTGTTAAACCTGTTGTGTTTCCTGAGCACCAGCCGCGTTACACGGGGCTTTCCAGCCAGCCCAAATATTATTTTAGGTGTCTCACCCTGAGAAGAGACACCAAGCAGGAGGTATTTACCTTCTGCAAGCTCTCCCCGCAGAAAGCCAAGAGGACCAGAGTGGGTGTGGGTCTCCCAGCATCTCCTCACCAGAGTCAGAGGGTCGGGCAGTATCCCGTCCCAGAAGCAATCCCTGTATCCCAGAAGCATCCTTTTTATCCTGGCAGCACTCCTTGTATCCCATCCCATCTAGGCTGGGGCGTGAGATGGGCTGGGTGTCCCCGCTTACCATGGGAGCCATGAGGTTCAGATCGGTACCCATGTGCCCTCCCCAGCTGAGACGGGGATGCTGCCCTCCCAGGCAGTGCAGGTAGCTTGGCTACGGGGCTTTGTCTGGAGGCAGCAGCCTTGGGAAGGAATTTGTGGTGGTTTCCTGTATAAACAGGCGGCTCAGACGTGCGTCGTGCTTGCAGAACCCAAATAAATGGTGAGGAAGTGTGGATTAGCCGAAGGAAGACAAACCCGGGGTTGCGGTGCACCAGGACCTGCCAGCAGCCCGTGCTGGGGGTGGAGAGGCCGTCTGCAGCTGGGGAGCTGTCTGGAGAGGGGAGCCAGGAGCGTGGCCAAAGCGCTGCTGGTTGGCTGGCCAGATTCTGGTAGATGAGAAACCTCCCCTGAGCCAGCAGTGGCTCTGGCAGCTGGGAAGGGCGATGGGATCCTGGGTTCCATCAGCAGAGGGGTGGGAGCAGGGACAGGGAGGGGATTGTCCCTCTCTGCTCTGCCCTCCCCAGCTGGAGTCCTGTGTCCAGAGCTAGGGCCCCAGGACAAGGAAGATGTGGGGCTGTTGGAGAGGGGTCAGAGGAGCCACGGAGATGCTCAGAGGGCTGGAGCAGCTCCCCTGTGGAGAGAGGCTGAGGGAGCTGGGCTGGGTCAGCCTGGAGAAGAGAAGGCTGTGGGGGACCTCATTGCAGCCTGCCAGTCCCTGAAGGGAGCAGAGACACAGGAGGGGAATCAGCTTGTTCAAGGGCAGAGCCTGGCAGGACAAGGGGGATGGACTGAAGCTGGAGGAGGGAAGGGTTAAATTGGGTATTAGGGGAAGGTTTTTCCAGAGAGAGTGGTGAGGGGCTGGAAGGGGCTGCCCAGAGAGGGGGTGGGTGCCCCGTCCCTGGGGGTGTTGAAGGCCAGGTTGGCTGGGGCCCTGGGCACCCTTGTGTAGCTCCAGGCCTGGAGGTTGGTGTCCCTGCCTGTGTCAGGGGGTTGGAGCTCTGTGACCCTTGGTGTCCCTCCCAACCCACACCAGTCTGGGATTCTGGCCACCACCTCTGCTTCTGTGCTTGGCCGACACGGTGCCGGCGCCGTCACAGAGCTTTTCCCAACGGCTCGCCCAGCCGTGCCAGTGGCGCTGGGGATTGCTGCTGCAAGCCTGGAACCTCCCTGGGGTGGGATGCAGATGTTGTGATGGGGAGTGCTGTCCATCTGTGGTGGTGTGGCTTCCTTCCAGGGCGTGATCGCCGACTTGAAGCTGCGAGGGGACCCACGGGCGGCTGAGCGCCAGTGTGAGGAAGAGGAGGATGACGCTGAGGAGGTGAGTGCTGGCAGCATGGCTGGGGCAGGCGGGGTGGGGGGAGGGCTGCCACCCTGGGCTCTTGGCTGAGCCATCACCCCTTCTCCTTGGCCAAATGTAGGTCTCTGGTGATTTCGGCAGCGGGGCAGAAGGTGAACACCAACCCCTGGGGAAAGTCGAGGTGAGTTGGTGCCACTGGGTGCTGCACTCAGTGGTAGAAACACCAGATTTTTGGGGATGAGGAGGACTGGTGGAGGTCCCAGGATGCCTCACAGGGTCCCTTTTGAGAGGACACCAGGAGGTGAAAGGCACCGTGCTGTCCCCTTCTTGTTGGCACAGGGTGTCCCAGGGCTGGTGGATGCTGTCCCAGTCACCTCTCCCCCCGTGGCAGCGGGTGGCGGGTCGAGCAGCGGCGGGGGCTCCCTGCAGCAAGCCGAGAGGACCAGAGCGGAGGAGAGGCTGCGGGTCTCCACGGGAGGTAACAGCAAAGTCTCCTCTTCCCTACCAGCCAGCCCTGGAGCATGCCCACGGGGACACGGCGGGGTGGCTGTCCCCAAGCACAACCAGGTCCCTTTTCCCTGCCCACAGGTGCTGGCCCCAAAGGGGAAAAGGGGGAGAAAGGCGACCGTGGCCTGAAAGGGGACTCAGGAACCGGTGGCATCGTGGGGTTGGGCAGTGTCAAGGGTGAAAAGGTAGGTGAGAGAGGGGTTCCATAAGGGGTGCCGCTCACATGTCAGCATTTGACACCCTCTCCTCTCTGTTTCTGTCCCACAGGGTGAGAAAGGAGAGCTGGGCGTTAAGGTGAGCATCACTGGGGAGCCGTGGCAGAGCCCTGTCTGCTGGGCTGCCCATCTTGGTGACACGCCACCCGTCCTTGTTTCCCTTCCCAGGGCAGTGCTGGATTTGGCTACCCCGGCTCCAAGGGCCAGAAAGGGGAACCAGGTGACCCCGGCCCCCCTGGGAGCCTCTCGCGGCACACCGATGGCTCGCTGGTGGAGCAGGTCACCGGTCCCCCGGGGCCACCGGGGAAGGACGGAGCCCCCGGCAGGGATGGCGAGCCCGTGAGTGGATCCCCTCACCCCTCGGTATCCCCTCTGCCCCCACCCTGCCTGCACCCTGACCTCTCCCCTCTCTGCCATCCCTAGGGTGATCCCGGTGAGGACGGCAAACCTGTAAGTGGGGTTTGGGGGTGGTGGGACGATGGGTGCCAGGCACCCCCTTGTCTTGCCACCCACTGACTCTGCACTGCTCCCCTTCGCAGGGCGAGATGGGACCCCAGGGGTTCCCCGGGACGCCAGGAGAGCCCGGCCTGAAGGGAGAGAAGGTGAGTGCTGGTGCCAGTGTGGGGGGGATGGCACATGCCTCTGCCCCTCCTTCCTCTCACCCGGAGTCTGGGCTATGCTTGCCAACCGTGCTCTCTGCTCTGTGCCAGGGTGACCCAGGTGTGGGGCCGAGGGGACCACCCGGACCACCCGGTCCACCAGGACCACCCGGACCCTCATCCAAGCATGACAAGCTGGTGGGTGCTCTGGGGATACAGGGATTTGGGTGGGGGTACAGGGCCATGGAGAAGCAGGATGCTGCTGCCAGCCCCCAGGCAGCATCCCTGCATCGTGGGGCAGTCTGGCCCCGGCCATCGGTACCTGACGTTGCGCCCTTGTCTCCCAGACCTTCATTGACATGGAGGGCTCCGGCTTTGGCGGTGACCTGGAGACCCTGCGGGTGAGTGCAAGTCCCCTCCTACAAGCAGCGAGCCAGGCAACACCCTCAGCCATCCCCTTCCTTCTCTTCTAGGGTCCACGGGGGCCACCCGGTCCTCCAGGGCCACCTGGCGTGCCCGGCTTGCCTGGGGAGCCAGGACGGTTTGGGATGAACCACACAGACCTGCCGGGACCACCGGGGCTGCCAGGCAGGGATGGGATCCCCGGGCCCCCGGGGCCACTGGTAGGTGGATGTGGTGGCCAAGGTGACCTATCCCAGGGCCACCCCAGGGTGGTAGGGACGTAACTGACCCCTGTGGCAGTGGGGGGCTCTGTGCCCACCAGCCCCATGGGAATTCTCTGTGCTGGAGTCATCTCCTGGGCATCTTGCAGGGTCCTCAAGGTCCTCCTGGAAGAGACGGGGCAGCTGGGCAGCCGGGGCCTAAAGGAGAGCGGGTGAGTGTCCCCTGTCCCATGTACCCCTGGAGCATGTCACAGCCTCCCTGTGGGGCAGCTGACACCCCAGGGAGTCCCACAGCAGCTGCCACTCAGTCCTCGGGCACATCTCCAGAAGGTCCCAACTCCTTCCATCCCTGGATCGGAGAGCACCAACCTGCTCCCAAAAGGCAGCTTCCTCACACCATCTTCTCCTTCCTCTTCCTCCTCAGGGCGATGTGGGTGACCTTGGCCTGCCTGGAGCACCAGGCCCCAAGGTACTGTGCCTGGGGTGGATTTCTTGGGAGGGTGCCCCATGTGCATTGCAGGCTGGAGGCAGGGATGCTGCCTGGGGGGGCACCCCGTGCTTGGGCAGGAAGGGGGATGCTGTTATTTGGGTTCCTCCTGGAGCAGAGCCATGCCTCAGCTCAGGGGTTGTGAGCACCCTTGGGATGCTCACCATGCTCCTGCCCACCCGCACGTGGCTTTGGCGCTGGCGTGGCTGCCCTGGGAAGTGTGCAGGCAAGGCCACCTGGGTGTTCCGGGGCACAGAAGAGGGGTTGCTTGGGGAGTTTTGGGTGCCTGCACCTTGCCATGAGAAGCACATTGCTCTCCTGCCCACTTGCTCAAGAGTTTTCCCACCCCACGTCCCTCAGAATGGAGGTAAAGGCTCACTGGGACGCACACGATCACCTTCCCTTCCCTCAGGAGCCAGGATGCCCTGCGGGGTGATGCCCTGCGGGGTGATGCCCTGCGGGGTGATGCCCTGCGGGGTGATGCCCTGCGGGATGATGCCCTGCGGGGTGATGCCCTTTGGGATGGTGCCCTTTGGGATGGTGCCCTTTGGGATGGTGCCCTTTGGGATGATGCCCTTTGGGATGGTGCCCTTTGGGATGGTGCCCTTTGGGATGGTGCCCTGCGGGGTGATGCCCTGCGGGGTGATGCCCTGCGGGATGGTGCCCTGCGGGATGGTGCCCTTTGGGATGATGCCCTGCGGGGTGATGCCCTGCGGGGTGATGCCCTGTGGGATGCCGCAGCCTGAGCTGGGGATAAGAGCATCCAGAGCTGAGGTCTCTTGATGCTGCCAACGTCGAGGGGGTGGATAGGGCGGCAGCGGGCGTAAGGACCGATCCCGCTGCTCGCAGACCCGTAGCAAAGGGCGGGGGGTGAGATTGCGAGCATGCCCCCCCCCCCCCCCCCCCAGTCCCGTCAGCTCCCGGCTCTGCGCCCGCCCCGGGGCCGGCGGTGCTCGCAGTTAAAACTGGAGTGACATTTCTGATCTCAGACGAGCCTCTGGTGGCCGCCGTGCGCGTTGCATTGGGAGCGCCCCGCACTACCCCCTCCACCCCGGCCCGAGTGGAGCGGGGGCCCAGCTGCCCCCTGAGCTGGGCTGTGCCCCTTGCCGCACACCCCCTCCGCCCTGGAGGCAGGGGAGCATCCCTGTCGCAAGGGGTGGTTTGGGGGACGCGGGAGGGGATGTACATATCCCCCCCCCCCCCCCTCCCGCCCCAGACTCCAGCGGGGTGCCGTGGCCACTCGGTCCCATCTGTCCCCAGAGTTGTTTTTCGGGGCTTTTACATTTATTTTCTCGTCCTTTTCGTAGGGCAACAAGGGAGAGGCGGGACCGGCGGGACCTCCGGGAGAAATGGGGCTAGCTGGGCTTCCCGGGCCCATCGGACCCCGAGGGCAGCCAGGCCCCCCTGGTCCCCCCGGCCCACCGGGGCCAGGCTACGAGGTTGGATTCGTAAGTGATCGCCCCTGTGAGGGCAACGGGCGGGGAGGTGGGAGGGGGAAGCTGGATCAGGAGGTGCGGCTCAGCCCCTTCTCACCCTGCCCCCTTCTCACCCTGGCTAGGGTGACATGGAGGGCTCGGGGCTGCCCTTCGCTGCCAGCTCCCCGGGACCACCTGGAGCCGAGGGACCACAGGTAGCTCTGCTCCCCACCCCTTCCCTCAGCACCCCCTGCCAGCACCCCACACTCACTGCCCTCTTCTCGTTGCTCCCAGGGTGTGCCGGGACTGCCGGGGGTGAAGGTGAGGAGCCCCTCAGACACCTCCCTCGGCCGCGCAGCATGGGTGAGGGGGCAGCCTGTGGGCAGGTCCCTGCTCTGACCCCTCTTTCCTTGCAGGGGGAGGTCGGCAGCCCCGGGCAGCCTGGTTTGCCGGGACCCAAGGTAGGGAATGCCGGGAGATTGGGATGGGCAGCTGGTGACCCTCTGGAGTTGACAGGGCGCTGGGCGGGACCCCTGTGCTCCCTGACCTGGGGCTGTCAGGAGGATGGGTCCTACTGATGCCTCGGAAAGCTGGAATCAAAACTTGATAGCCAAATTTCCCATGTTTATACAGATTCACTCTCCATACTCGTTATAGTTCTAAGAAAAGGCAGGGTTATGCAAATTATTTCCAGGAAGACGTTTACATTAACTCCTCACAGATAGAGCATGCTCAGGGACACTCAGGGGGTCTTCCAGTGGTCTTCAGGGATGAAGGCTGGTTGTCTTCCTCTCTCTCAGCCCATGCTCTTTTAGGGTTCTCTCTCCATAGTTGCCAAAACACATTCCTGAGCTCAAAACACATTCCTACACAAACTAGTTAGGAACCCCTTTTAACAAGGTACACTCTGTCTCTTAATTGGTCGTTGGTCTCATTATTTATGACCCCCCATCTTCACTAGCTCCAAGGCTCAGCTTTGTAGCCTCTTCCATGAGACAGCTCACACAGTTACAGCACAGCCATATCCTACTAAAATCCAAACCAAATCTACTCTCAAAATGCACAAATTAAGGTTGTATTCATCACCTCAAGCTACATCTGCATCAATCTGTTCAGCATGATTACAGTTCATTGAAGCAGTGCTCCACCTCGCCCTTTCCCACCGCTCGTTGCAGGGAGATGCTGGAGTGCCTGGCATGGATGGCCGCCCTGGCCTGGAGGGCTTCCCCGGACCGCAGGTAGGAGCATCAGACCCCCCCAAAGCCTCCCCCTCACTCTCCAGGCAAGGCACCATTGTGTGTAGCAACGGCTCCATCCCCAGAAGCCAAAATCCCCCCATCCCCGGTGCCTTCGGCTCTGCAGCCGGGGTGCCCTCGCTGCATGGGGCAGCCTGCCACCCTGCACCCCGGCACCTCCACCCAAAAGCATCCCACCCTGGCTCAGCGCCTTGGGCTGGCAGGGTGGGGGTGGCCTGAAAGGTTTTGCTGAGCCACGGGCGGAGAGGGGGCAGGGTGTCTCTGCCTGTGAGCCAGGGTCCGGCTCCACGCGGTGCCGAGCGGGATGCTCACCTCTGCCTGCTCCCCCTTCCAGGGACCCAAAGGTGACAGAGGAAGCCCCGGTGAGAAGGTAGGTGCCACCGGGTTGGGGACAGGGATTCACCAGGGGTGCCCCTGGGCTGATGGCTTGTGTCTTCTAGGGTGAGCGAGGCCAAGATGGCATAGGGCTGCCTGGACCCCCCGGGCCACCCGGTCCCCCTGGACAGGTCATCGCTGTCTCCAGTCAAGATGTAAGTGATGGCTCCTGGCTTCAGCTGGAGGGGGAGCTAAAATTAGGGGGTGGAGGGGCCTGCCCGGCATCCATCATGTGGGAGGACCAAGGGGGACCTCTCCAGGAACTCTGCTGGTGCTTCAAGAGCAAAGATATGGGTGAAACCCCTGTTTTCTCTTATTTTCCTAGAAGTCTTCAGTGGCCTTGCCTGGTCCAGAGGTAGGTGGCCCCCTTGCCACCCGCACCCCCCCCCCGCTGGCACTGCTGGGTGGGCACCTGGTTTCTTGGAAAGGTCTGGGGGAGGGTCGGGGGGTGGCTCTTACAAGCATTCCCGCTTCTCTCCGCAGGGCAGACAGGGTCACGCCGGCTTCCCGGTGAGTTGGTGGCAGGGCTGGGGACGGTGTCAGTGGAAACTCTGGGTGGTGTTCCCTCTGGTTGCCCAGCCCTGGCACTGCCAGGGTGGTGGGGATGGAGACAGGGGGTTGGGGTCTGCCTTTGGCAGGTGGGAGATGACGCTGTGGCTCTGGTTTTCTCCCCACAGGGCCCGGTGGGACCAAAAGGAGACCGGGGCTCGTCTGGTCCCCAGGGCTCCCCGGGGCTGAAGGTAACTGGCCTGGGCCACCTCTTGCCCTGTGAGGTGGTCACACGTCTGGTCCCCATCCTGCCTGGCCAACGGGTCCTGGTGGTGGTGACTTCAGCCCTGCCACGGGAAGGAGCCCGGTGCCTCCATCTGCCCTTGTGCCTCCTCCTCTCTTGCAGGGGGAGAAGGGGGAGCCTGGTGTCATCATCAGCCCTGACGGGACCGTGGTGACCGCAAAGGTGAAAGGGGAAAAGGTGGGTGTGACGTGAGAACTGGGGACACGTCCCAGCACAGCGGGTGCCGGGTGGTCCCGGTGGTGATGCCTCTCCCCTCTCTGCTTGTCCACAGGGAGAGCCAGGGCTGCGGGGACCGACGGGACCCTCCGTAAGTCACCGTCCTCGTGTCTGATGGGCAGAGCTGGGGTTGATCCAGGGCAGAGGGGGGCGGGGGGTGCCCCCAGTTGGAGCATCTCTCATCTTCATCTTCTTTCCCCTCCAGGGTCCCCAGGGACGAGCAGGGATGAAGGGAGAGATCGGCTTCCCGGGCAGACCTGTAAGATCCGCTCCCGGTTTGTTTGTCCCCTCGGCCATCGCCTCCTCCCAACGCGTGTCCCCACCTCGTTCGCTCCTCTTGCGCCCACCAAACCCCAAACCCCACCATGTCCCTGCGGTGCTGGGGGTGGGTGATGCCAGAGGTGATGCCGGGGTGTCACCCTGTGATGGGGACAAGGCTCAGCCCTGCTGCTCATCTGCAGGGACGTCCGGGCATGAACGGGCTGAAGGGTGAGAAGGGTGACCCTGCGGACATCAGCGGCACACTGGGCTTGCGGGTGAGTGATGCTGTGACAGCCCCCTGCCCTGCTCCCCCCCCCCCCCCCCAGCAGATGGAGGGGGGGTGCCGACACCGAGTGGCACCCTGGGAACCCAAATCCCTTTGGCAAAGGTCACGTCTCCCTCTCTGAGGGGAAGGGCACGGCCCCAGTGTGCCCTCCCCATGGGGGCTGTCTGCCTCGCAGAACCCTGACACATCTTCTCCCTCCTCGCAGGGTCCCCCAGGACCCCCAGGTCCTCCAGGCCCCCCCGGGCCACCTGGCAGCATAGTCTATGACAGCAGCAATGTGAGTAACAACAAGGTCACTGCGAGAGGGGAAGCTGAGGGCTGGGGACCAGGTGTCCCCCGGTGTCCCCTGCTTGGCTGGAGGGGATGGGGGACACTGCGGTGGCACCCCAGCAAGGGCTGGCACGTGGGGCCACCGGCAGCACCGCACTGGGGTGGGGGTCCCCGAGGATCCTCCTGTCTCTGCAGCGGTTCCCTTTGCATCCACACAGGCCTTCAGCGACTCCGGCCATCCCTCGCTGCCAGCCTTCCCTGGTAAGGGGGTGTCCCTTGCCCCCTGCCCCCTCGGGGGGCTTTGCTGGTGGGGAGGAGGAGCCCCCCACACTAGAGCTGGGGCTGGGGTGCTGCAGCGCTCAGGTGGCATCTCTCCATCGCTTCCCACAGGTTTCCACCAGTTCCCAGGACAAAAGGGAGAGAAAGGTGATGCTGGAGCCCCAGGCCCCCCAGGTGGGTGATCAGTCCCCGCGGGTGGAGGCGGGCAGAGGGTGGCTCGTGCCCACCCTGGCTCTCCTCTCCCTCCTCTCCCTCCTCTCCCTCTCTGCAGGCCACTTCCCCTACGACCTGAGTCACTTCAGCGCCAGCCTGCGGGTAAGCCCTTGGCCTGCCAGCTTGCACCGGGCACCGTTTGGGGTATCAGGGTGCACCCTGACCCCTCACCCTAAAAATGTGCCATCCCACAGGGCGACAAGGGGGAGGCAGGACCCAAGGGCGAGAAGGGCGAGCCGGGTGGCACCCCGCTCTATGGTCCCAGTGTCTCCGGGCTGCCAGGACCTCCAGGGCCCCAGGGCTACCCCGGCTTGCCAGTGAGTACCCCACGGTGCAGGCGGGCAAGGGGGGATGGGGGAGACGGCATCCCCAGGTGCTTTGCTTCAGGGATGCTCTCTTGCACTGCCTAGGGTCCCAAGGGGGACAGTATTGTTGGGCCGCCAGGGCCCCCTGGACCTCAGGGCCCCCCCGGTATTGGATACGAGGGGCGGCAAGGCCCCCCTGGCCCTCCAGGGCCCCCTGGTCCTCCCTCCTTCCCAGGCCCCCACAGACAAGGTGAGTACCTGTTCCCCCCCATCCCTCCCCGCATCCTTCCCTGTGCTGCAGCCCTCTCCATCTCACTGTTCTTCCTCCCAGCTATCAGCATCCCTGGCCCCCCCGGACCACCGGGACCTCCCGGACCACCAGGCACCAGCGGGACATCCTTGGGGGTGAGCTGGGGCTCTGGTTGGGGGTTGGTTTGCCCACAGGCTGAGCCCTAACCCCGCCCTCCCCGGGGCTGTGCCCGCAGCTGCGTGCCCTGCCCACCTACCCAGCGATGCTGAGCGCAGCGCAGGAGCTGCCCGAGGGCAGCCTCATCTTCCTCACCGACCGGCAGGAGCTCTACGTCCGTCTGCGGGGGGGCTTCCGACGGGTGCTGGTGAGTGGAGGGGGGGCAGAGGGACTCTCCACACACCCACACATGCCTTCCGCTGTCCGGCTCTTTGGGGATGTGGGCAGCATCACTCTGGGGTTTTAGTGGCATCTTTTGGGGGTGCTCGGGTGTTGTCTCCCCCCCCCTTGCATGAGGAGGGGGAAAAGGGGGTGCCTGGGATCTGATGTGCCATGTACTTGCAGCTGGAGGAGCACACCCTGATCCCCAGCTCGGCCCTGGTGAGTCCCATCCCCCATCTCCCTCCCTCCATCCCATCTCCATCCCCATCCCCAACCATCCCTCAAACCCTCCTCTCCCTCCCCAGGACAACGAGGTGTACGACAAGCCCCCCAGCGTCCACTACGCCGGTCCCCAGCCCCCCCTCCAGCCCCGCGGACCCCTGCACCCCCTCCGCAACCACAGCCCCCCGCCGACCGCCCGGCCCTGGCGCGGGGACGAGGTGGTGGCCAACCAGCATCTCCTGCCTGAGCAGCCCCTGCTCCACCACCAGCACGAGCTCCTCAACAGCTACTACGTCCACCGCCGGCCCGACCCGGCCCCCGTGGCTGCCCACGTGCACCAGGACTTCCAGCCCGCAGTGAGTGCCGCGGCGGGGGGCAGGGGGGGTGATGGCGATGGCGGAGGGGGGTGATGGTGGATGGGGGGTGCTGGCCATGGTGATGGGGGGGGGGGGAGTGATGGTGGAGTAGAGGTGATGGTGGAGGGGGGGGATGGTGATGGTGGAAGGGGGGTGATGGTGGAGGGAGGGTGGTGGCGATGGCTGCAGGGGAGATGGCGATGGTGGAGTGGGGGGGCGATGGTGGAGTGGGGGGGCGATGGCGGAGGGGGGGATGGTGATGGTGGAAGGGGGGCGATGGTGGAGTGGGGGGGCTGATGGCAGAGTGGGGGCTGATGGCAGTGGGGGCTGATGGCAGTGGGGGGGTGATGGCAATGGTGGTGGTGGGGGTGATGGCAGAGTCGGGGGGACGATGGCGGAGGGGGGGTGATGGCAGTGGGGGGGGTGGTGGTGATGATGGCGGCAGGGGAGATGGCGATGGTGGAGTGGGGGAGCGATGGCGGAGGGGGGTGATGGCGGAGGGGGGGATGGTGATGGTGGAAGGGGGTCGATGGCAGAGTGGGGGCTGATGGCAGTGGGGGGGTGATGGCAGTGGGGGGGTGATGGCGATGGTGATGGGGAGATGATAGCGGAGTGGGGGGGGTGATGGCGCAGTGGGGGGGGTGATGGCAGAGTCGGGGGGACGATGGCGGAGGGGGGGTGATGGCGGAGGGGGGGTGGTGGCAGTGGGGGGGTGGTGGTGATGATGGCGGCAGGGGAGATGGCGATGATGGAGTGGGGGGGCGATGGCAGATGGGGGTTGATGGTGGAGTGGGGAGGATGATGGTGGAGGAGGGGGGTAATGGTGGTTTGGGGGGTTGATGGCAGAGTAGGGGGGTGATGGCAGAAGGGGGCCGATGGCGGAGTGGGGGCTGATGGCAGTGGGCAGGTGATGGTGATGACAGAGTGGGGGGGTGATGGCAGAGGGGGGGGTGATGGCAGCGGGGGGGGGGGGGTGATGGCAGAGGGGAGATGATGGCAGCAGGGGGGTGATGATGGAGCAGGGGCGATGGCGATGGGGAGGCCATGGCGAAGGGGGGGGTGACGACCGCCGCCTGTAGTCCCTCGAGCCCCGTCGCCTCCTCTTGGCAGCTTCACTTGGTGGCCCTGAACACCCCGCTGAGCGGCGGCATGCGCGGCATCCGGGGCGCCGACTTCCAGTGCTTCCAGCAAGCCCGGCAGGTGGGGCTGGCCGGCACCTTCCGCGCCTTCCTCTCCTCCCGCCTCCAGGACCTCTACAGCATCGTGCGCAGGGCCGACCGCGCCGCCGTGCCCATCGTCAACCTCCGGGTACGTGTGTGTGTAGTGGGGGGGAGTGTTCCCAGCCCCTCTTAACACCCCGTGAGCCCTGAGGCATGCAGAGCATCCCCAAAGCCACCCCCACCCCCTACCCAGCAGTGCCCACAGACACCCCCAGGGGTGATGCTCTGTGGTCGCTGCTGTGTAGGCGGCTCTTGGGATGCTCTGCAGGGATGTTCTCTGGGTGCAAGCAGGGCTGGCACCATCCCAACAACAACCCCCTGTCTTTCCCCACCTCCACCCCAGGACGAAGTGCTCTTCAGTAACTGGGAAGCCCTGTTCACGGGCAGCGGAGCCCCGCTGCGAGCCGGTGCCCGCATCCTCTCCTTCGACGGCCGGGATGTCCTGCGGGATGCAGGATGGTGAGTGTGGGCTGGAGTGAAGGAGATGGAGGAGGGGGGGGGGTCTGCACTGCAGTTGGGGGGCAGCGGAGGTCATCCCCCTTCCCAACTTTTGTTCCTTCCAGGCCTCAGAAGAGCGTCTGGCATGGCTCAGATGCCAAGGGCCGGCGCTTGCCCGAGAGCTACTGTGAGACGTGGCGGACAGAGGAGCGCAGTGTCACTGGCCAGGCTTCCTCACTGGGCTCTGGCAAGCTGCTGGAGCAGGTGGCCAGCAGCTGCCAACACTCCTTCATCGTCCTCTGCATCGAGAACAGCTTCATGACCTCTGCCAAAAAGTGACACCCCCCCTCCCCTCCCGCCTTGTTCCCTTTTTGGGGGAGTTGGGGGGGGGGGGATCCCCGGGGAGGATCAGGCCAGCCTGCACCCCCCGGCACCACCCCTATGGTCCTCCCTCAGCCCCTCCATCTCCTGCCTTCACCCCCGGCGGGGTTTTCTTCTCTTCCCACAGACCTGAAGCCAAAGAGTATCGCCATTGCCCCTGCCCTGGGTCGGCAGGGGCTCCTCACATCCCACCTGGGGCAGAGCAGCCATGGGTTGGCTGCCTTCCTCCTCCTCCTTCTCCTGTTCCACTTCTAACCCATATTATTTAACCACTTCAGCTTGCGTCCCACCACCCGCTTGGATGATTTTTTTCGGGGTGGCTGGACTGGAGGATGCTTGACGGGGAGCTTTTGGCACTGCCATGCCCTGTGCCTTCCTGGAAAGCCTGTGGGGATTTCTCTGCTGCCCCCCGCCACCAGCCCTGCACTGTCCTCGCCAGGAGCGTGGGGCCAGACCCAAATCCATGCTGCTGGGGCTATGGGCTCTTCTCTAGTGGAAACCCCACCCAAGTATCCCACCCAAGCAAGGGACTGTCCTGTGGCGGTGCCGGCACCCCCCTCTCCCCAGGATGGTCTCCATTCTCCCCAGGTAAGGACCATCCCCCCCAGCCCATCATCATCCTCACCTCCACCAGCAGCTCACGAGCCCCAGGGCTTCTCTGGCTGTGCCCTCCACCCTGGGTACAGCCGCACCCAGGCCAGCACAGGGACCAGGGTGATGGGGGGAACCCCCGACGCAGAGTCAGGCGTGCCCTTGGCAGGTGTTCCCATGCGTGTGCACGTTGAACACAGGCGCTACCAAGGGCTGACACCCTCGTCACCCCAAATTCCTCCTCCTGCCCAGGGGCCGCCTTTGCTGTGCTCCAGGGGCCAAGGCAGGCACAGCAGAGCTGGGGTGAACTGGTGGGGGGGGGGGGGCAAATCCAAGGTGCTAAAAAAAAAAAAAACCAAACCAACAACCCCACCAAAAAAAAAAAAAGGAGAAAAAAAAAAAAAAAAGAAAGAAAGAAAAAAAAAAGATAAATCTGTTACTAGCTTTTTATTATCCTATGGAGGTGATTCCCATCAAAGCTGTGCGAGTCACACAGTCGCTACTCCCTACAGCCTACTGTATTTTGTGGAATTAACGCAGTTTCCAGCCTGTGGATCTCTGGGTTTTTTAAAATTTTATTATTATTTTTTGTTTTTGGTCGGTTGTGTCCTACAAAACCATTTTCTAAAGGCACTGAATAAAGGAACGTTGTTATCCTCTTGTAGCCTGGCTCGGTGCGATGCCCGGGGGACCCGGTGGCCAGGAGACCCCCTTGGACCCCATCCATCTGTGTCCCGCGTCCCCGTGCGGCACGTGGCGGCGGTGGCAGCTGTGGACATCCTGCCCCCGCTCTGGTTGTGTTTGTGGCCGAGGGTGGGTTGGGGGGGGGGGGGAGGCGCAGTCCCTTCCCCTCCCCCCCCGTGGAGCGGAAAAGGGGGTACGGGGGCCGTGCCCCGCCGGCGGGACGGGAGGAGAACCGCACGGTGACGCTCGCTTGCGGAGCGGAGACCCGGTGGTCGCAGGGCTCAGGCTCGCACGGTGCCCGTCTCCGGTGCCGGGGCCTCTGCGGGGGGCTGGCACGGCTCCCTGCCCAGGGCCAGCTCCGTTGGCTGCTTGCGGCGGCTGTGCCGGATGCCCACGCCGATGGCGGCCAGCAGCAGGTAGATCACTACCAGCAGCGTGAAGTAGGCAAAATAGACGTAGAACTGCAAGAGAGGTGGGGAGAGAGTGATGCCTGCAGCCCCCCCCCACCACCTCCCCGCTTCACCCCACGCCACTGCGGGACCACCTCCGTCCTGGCTGCCCGCCCCCACGACGTTCCTACCTGGGGATGCACAGACAAGCCCAAGCCCCTCTTGTCGACCACAATGATGGTGATGATGGTCTTCAGCACGGTGGCAAAGAAGGTGTTGATCCCAAAGACCAGTGCGCAGAGCTCTTTGGAGAGGGAGGTAGCGATCTGGAAACTGGGATAGAGGGGGAAACCGGTGAGCCCCTGGTGCTGGCCTGGCTGCCGGGGCGGGAGCAGGTCCCCAGGGGTACCACGCACATGGCAATGGGCACCAGGAACTGGTGCGAGCCACGGAAGAGGACATAGGCAGCGTAGCAGAGCCAGATGTTGCAGGTGGTGTTCATGACAAGGAGCAGTCCCGCCTGGAACGCCGTCACCGCCCCGATCACCAGCTCTGACCACAGTGTCCAGCGGATCTTCATGTAGCCGGCGGCGAAAGAGGCACCAGCCCCTAGGGAGGGGACAAAGGATGCTGTGACCACCTCACCAGCGTGGGGCCACGACAAGTCCCCCAGCCTAGCGATGCTCACCTCACCACTACTGCCAAACCACCCACTGCACCCCCAAAAACTTCCTACACATCACCGTTCCCAGGGGATGCAGCAGGACAGGGGGGAAAGTGTGTTACCACACACACACACACACACACACCCCCCCTCGGTGTCCCCAGCCCAAGCCAGCGTACCCAGCAGCGTGGAGGCAGCGTCCACCCCTCCGTTGTAGACCCGGCGGTTGTCCATGGTGGGGTAGATCTCACTCCAGAGGATGTGCACATAGTACAGCACCAGGTAGTAACCGGCCGAGTTGAAGACCCACCACAAGGACCAGAGCCGGAGCTGGGGTTGCCTGGCCAATGCGCCCACCTCCCGCAGCATGCGGCACAGCACCCCCTCCCGCCAGCCCCCCGGCCCCCTGCCGCCCGCCCCCTCGGCCATCCTGTCCAGCTCAGTCCCACTGCCAGCCCCCTTGGGTCGGTTGAAGAAGAGGCTGCGCTGGGGCCGCTCGAGGAAGAGGGTGAGGATGAGGCCGAAGCTGACAAAGCCCAGCGAGACGTAGTTGAGGGTGAGGAAGGAGACGCCGCCCAAGGTGACACAGAGCTGGCCCAGCACCGAGCTGGTGAAGACGCCCAGGAGGACGGCAGAGCGGGAGTAGCTGGCCATACGCTGGTAGCGGGACGGGGCAACCAGGGAGAAGATGTAGGAGGAGTAGGCGATGCGGGCGGCCATGGTGACGCCGTAGAAGAACTCCATCAGCTGCATGGCCAGGACAGAGGTCCCCAACACCAGCAGCAGCCAGATGGAGATGTGGCTCAGGCTCTGCAGCACCAGCACCGGCTTGTAGCGCAGGTAGTCCGTCAGCAGGAAGATGGGCACCAGCACCGCCAGGTAGGAGTAGGTCAGCACCGGGGTGATCTCGTTGGTCACCTGCCATGCGTGCAAGGAGGAGGGGCTGAGCGTGGGACACGTACATCCCTGGGAGATGTCTCCATCCCCAAGGAGCGCGGTTCGGGCGGACACTGGACGTGACTCCCATTGAGGCAGCTCTGCGGGGAGGAAGGCAGGCTGCAGCGTGCTCGGCTGGGGGCCTGGCTGAGCTCTGGCCCCATCCCGTGCCTGGAACGCAGCGTTCCCACGGATGCAGCAGCACGCTGGGACTGGGGCCAGCGTCCCTAGGTTGGGGGATGAGGATGCAGAGCCCCTTCTCATCTAACCACATCGGTGCCAGCAGCCCGGCAGTGCCCAGCCCTGTGCTGTGCCAGCATAGGAGGGTCCCCTCGCTAGGATGGGATGGGATGGGGCTTCTCCCAGCCCAGGACCCCTGTGCCTGCCCCGGCAGGCAGGGGTCAGGCATCATCCCCCAAAATCAGTTGCCAGCCCAGGCACGAGGGCTCAAGCCAGGGAAAACTGAGCCTGGGACTTTGGGGCCAGGGTGACCTCACAGCCCAGTCACAGATCTGTGCCTCCAGACAGACCCAGACTACCTTCTCCTCTCCCCCAAAAACACCACCACGTCTCACCGTGCGGCACCTTGCCCAGGATGCAGCCCCCCCACACACACCCCACGACTGCAGAAGGATGCTCTGGCTATCCCCAGGGTAGTGACCATAGCCACAAAGGGGGATGCAGGGGACGGGCTGCCCACAGCTTACCTCTGCCTGCGTAAAGTTCTTGACAGACCCCAGGAGATACGGGGTGATGAAGCTCTCCCCGGGCCGGATCTGTGTCATGAAGCCATAGAAGCAGAGGTAGAAGACCTGTAGCTTCCAGCGCTGGTCCGTTGCCGTCTCCGGTGCTGGCCTTTTGGCGTCATCATCCTTCTTGGGCATGGCTCTGCAGCAGGATGGCGGCATTATCCGGGGGACCATCGCCTAGACAGGCTTTGCCGGGCCGGGCAGACCCTCTCTGGCTGCAAGCGCTCTCCGACGCATCAAAAGCCACGCCGCTCCAGTTTCTGGGGAGAAAGGAGCGTTTGGCACGGGCTGAAATTCCTCCATAATCACAAGGCAAATAAATAACCGCTACATTCTCCCCAGGAGATGTTCCTGCAGGAAGAAAAGCAGCTGCACGTCTTGCTGTGCGGGGATGGGGAGGGGGGGAAGGAAGGGGGAGAGGGGGGATTTCAGGCAGCAGTTGTAAATCCTCTATAAATGAGCCTGGATACCCAAAGCACCTGGCTCTGCAGAGTTGGGGGGGTGTCCTCAGCTCCCATCACCTCCCCCTTCTCCCTGTTCCCTTAAAACGAGGCGAAGGGCTCTGCTGCGGAGCCGGACGCAAAGGGATGCGGATGCTCCATGCCGGAGGCAAAGGGATGCGGATGCTCCGCGCCGGGGATGCTCCGGAGGGAGATGCTCCGGAGGGAGTCGGCAGCGGCCGTGCCAGGGGGGCCCACGCTGACTGGGGGTTAATGTGTGCGTGGGGCCGCCCATGTTACACGTTAGCGGCGGGACCCGAGCCAAGCGCCAGGCGAGCGGCTGCCCCTCGGCTCATCCCCCCCTTCCCCATCCCCATCCCGCCGCGGGTGGCATCGCCTGGCCCGGGAAGAGCGCAAACTGCCATGAGGTTCACGGGTGGGTCCGGAGGGAGATTAAAGGCTCAGATCCCGAGGTTTGGCCACAGGAGAGCTGGCAGCGCCCGGGGCAGAGCGGATTAGCGATCACGAGGTGAAGGCGGGGACGGGAGCAGGCCTGGCCCCGGGTGTCCTCCCCACGCTCCAGCCGTAAAGGAATCCACGTGTACCGATCCATGACACGGGAGCAAGGTCTAGGAACCCGATTACCCTGCTAATTGCAGAACGACTAATTACAGTTATTAGCACGTAAATCCACGGTCGCTGTCCATGCCTTCCCTCTATGCCATCCTGTGCAGCAAGGCTCATGAGCGAGGCTCAGTCTGAAGAGCCCCTCACTGCCCACCACCCCTCCAGATAAGGCAGAGGGAAGCGAACCGGTGGCTCCCAGCTGAAAGCGAAAGAGGAAGCAGGGTGCTTGTTTGTCCAGCAGCATTCCCATGGGATTTCAGCACCGGTGCCAAAGCATCGCAAAAACATGCATGTCCCACCGCAAAGGGATCAGTCCCTACCTCTTCACTGGGTCCCTGGAGAGCCAGGCAGGGATTCGGTGCTCCCTTACTGCCAGGCCAGCTACCAACCAGAGTTGGCACAGGCTTGGGGGGACAGACAGAGCACTGCAGCCCCCCCCCTCAGGCCCTCACCTGCCCCTGCCATGCTGGGAAGGGCAAGGGAAAAGGGGCTAACCACCTCCCTGCCCCACAGCTTCAAAGACTCACCCCAGCACCGTGCTGTGCCGTGCCGTGCCTACCTGGGGCCCCTGCCAGCAGCGACTGGATGGACTATGCCCCATCGCCCGCTCGTCCCTGAGCCGGGCTGCGGACGTGAGCCACCGTCACCTCCAGCAGCCGCTCTCTGCAGGGCAGCCCCCCCCCCTCCCCCACATGCACTGGGACCCCGATGGGCTGGTTTTTCCACCCCCGCTGCGCTTTGGGAGCGGATGCTCCCCGTTCCCTTTCTCGTGTCCATCCCCTGACCCAAAGGAAACCAATTACCGCATTGAAATCCGGGGCTCAGCTCCGTGCCGCTGCCCCGGTGCCACCGTCCCTGCAACGCGCAGGGACCCCGGCCCCAAACCCACCTGGCCAGACCCAGTTCCACCTCTCCAGACCACCCGCGGAGCTGCCGCCGCCCCAGGTGAGGGGATCCCAAGGGATGCTCCCGGCTCGGCGCTGTCATGCCGCTGCCCTGGTGCAAGCCCGGCAGAGGAGAAGGAGCAGAGCGCGGCTGTCACCGTGGGAACCTGGTTATCGCAGGGTTATCGCGGTGTGACCCCCGATAAGGGATGGCAGTCGGGCTGCGCAGCTGTCAGCCCGCAGCCCGGGGCATGATGCGGGCAGCCGAGCGTGGCCACAGCCCCCCGGGGAGCCACGGGCCCCACGGTGGAGGGGGGGAGGGGACACCCGGCACGGCAGCCGGGGTGAGGGGGGGTGCTCGGGGGGTGGGGGTGGGGGATGCTCTCCCCTGTGGGCACCGAAGTGACGCCACCGAAGCACGATGTGCTTCTTGGGGAGCAGCTGAGCGGGCAGGGATGGGGGGGGGGGGGTGTCCCTGGGGCACCTTCCGCACAGCAAGGTGGGGGAAGCTCCCCGAAATTCACCCGCGCGCACCCGTCTGTCCGTGCCCCTCCCCCCTTCCGACCCCAGCATCCAATTTAGGTGCTGGATCGGCTTGGGGTGCAGGTGGGGGAGGAGGGGGACGGGGGAAGCGGCAGCAGCTCACCGAGACAAGGCACCCCGAGAACACCCCGGGCCCTACCTGGGAGGGCGGCGGGCATGGGGGCGGCGGGCCGTACCCGCCCGAGCGCAGCGGGGGGGTGAGGGGGGGATCCCGGGGCTCCCCGCCGCAGACGGAGCCCGACCCCGCAGCAAGGGCAGGCGGAGGAAGAGGAGGGTGCGGGGGGGGCCCTCGGGAAATGTAGTCGCGCCCCATGTGCGGGGCTGCGGGGAGACTACAAGCCCCACAGTGCAGCGGGCAGCAGGAAGGGGAGGAGGAGGAAGAGGAGGGGGAGGAGGAAGAGGAGGGGGAGGAGGAGGAGGAGGAGACCGGGGGCAGAGCCACGCTGGTAGCTCGTGGTTTTGCGTCCGAAACTTGGCGGGCTGTGTGGGGGCGGCACGTTCTCCCCCCCACAATCGCCGGTAGCATCGCCTCCGCACCCTGCCCGGGGCGGGGGAACACCCCCTTCTACAGCTCCTCCGGCCGGGGTCAGTTCGCCCCCCCCTAACCCCCTCCCCCCACTCCCCTCCCCTGCGCCCATCTCTCGTGGCCTCTGGGCCTCGGGCCCCCGCGTACCGCCCGGCTGGCTCGGCAGCACCCCCGAGGGGACGCCTTGGGTCCCTTCCCCACCAACCCCCCCACCCACCGCCCTCCTCAGTGGTTTAACGCGTCCCCCTACTCCTAGCTGCTCTGAGTTCTTTCTGGGCATCGTGCTGGGTTGGGTTTTTTTTTTTGGGGGGGGGGGGGGGAAGGATGTGCCGCGACCCAGAGGGTCCTGAACATCCCTCTGCCCGCCGGGCTCAGCGCATCCTTAGCGGAGGTGGAGACCCCCGAGGATCGGGCCCCGGGACTCGTGCCCCCACCCCCCGGGACGTGACGCAACGCATCTTCCGAGAGCGTTTTCTCTTCCCCCCCCGCCCCTCCCCTCCCCTCCCCTTTCCCCCCAGGTCCTCTCAGCACTTACCCTGCTAGAACCAAACGCGAACTGACAGCGCCCGGCTTCTCCGCTGAAAGATTCATGTGTTCCCGGCTGGAAGCGCGGCAGCGGGACCCAGCTTTCAGCCCTGGCACCTCTGGTTTGGGAGCCAGCGCTGGGCACCTCCCATTTTCGGGAGGTGGGCTTGTCGTCGTGCCTGAAAGTGATGTAAGACATGGTTTGGGGAGCATCCCCCCAGGATTAGGAAAGCCCTGAGCCCCAGGAGCAGAGGGGCTGCTGGTGGGCTACTTGGGGAATTTCAGGCCAGGAACATGTCCAGGGATTGTCACAACCCCTCCCCCCACCCCTCCCCCCACCCCTCACACAGGGCTCTCAGGGGTGCAGGTAGATGCACCTCAGCCTGAGGTCTTCCCACCCAGAGGTACCCTGTCCCACTGAGCTCCCCCCCCCTGCACCCGTGCAAAGATGTCCACCAACAAACCACCACAGTAGGGAGGGGATGGACCAGTGTTTACTTCACTTGGGTTTTTCTGCTTCTCCCAGCCCAACAGGTCAGGATAGGACGTGTTATTTAGGTGGGGGGCACGCCACATCCTTTCTTAAACAATAGCATTTCCCTTCCCCCCCCCTTCCTCACACCCATGTTTTTCCCCCAGGGAGGACACCCAGACAGCTCTGGCACTGCAGTAGGAGCCAGCGCTGGCAGTGCCAGTCCTGGGAGGATGGCAAGAGCACAGCAGCTGCATCTGCAGGCTCCCCGTGTACACCCCAGGCAGGGGCACAGCCTTGATGCCACCAGTGTCCCCGTCCCTTGGTGGTGACAGGGCCGGGTGCCTCATGTGCAGCAGGAGCTGGGTGCAGGAGCAACCCTGGGGGTGTGAGGCTGGGCTGATGCTGCGCGCACCCGGGCAGTGCGAGCACCCTGGGGTGCTGCTGGGCCTCCATCACCCTGAGCAGGGTCGCTTGGGACCCCTGCCCACCCATCCCAGTGTGGGTCCCTCGGCACAGTCACAGCTGCAGCTACCAGCCCCAGTTCACCACCCTGGGATAGCACCCAGGGGTGCAAGTGCAAGGGCTGGGCTGTGCAAAGGGGGCAGGGTGCTGGCGGCACAGGGAACCCCAGCATCCCATCGGACGGCTCTTGCAGGGGGGCCAATCCCCAGACCCCAGAGCTGGCGTCCCCCAGCACATCAGTGCTTCGCCTTGGATCTAGGTCCTGGCTTCAGCCAGGAGGGACAGGGCAGGGGCAGGAACTGGGGCAGGGGCAGGAACTGTGGGGCAGGGGCAGGAACTGTGGGGCAGGGCCTGCAGTAGGCAGGGGGCAGGGGCTGGGTCAAGCCCGGAGCTGGGGCAAGGCCAGTGACAAGGGTCTGGTGCTGGGGAGGGGGCTTGAGCAGGGTGCAGGGACACAGGCAGGGGCTTGGGCAGGGACAGAGGCTAGGATGGGGCAGGGGCTGTGCTGGGCAAGGGCCGGGGCTGGGAGGCGGGCAGCGGCTGGGGCACAGGGGGGTAGAGACAGGGGAGGGGCAGCGGCTGCGAAGGGACAAGGCAGGCGTCTGGCAGGGGCGGTGGCGGGGGGCTGAGGAGCGGCTGGGGTCGGTTTAGGGGCAGGGGCGGGACGGTGGGGAAGGCTGGGCGGGACCGAGGGGGGTGGGGAAGGGAGTGGGCCGGGCAGGGCCGGGCGTGCCCGCTGGGCTCCAGCTGCCGCCTCCCTCGGAGCGAGCTCCGGTGCGTCCTCCCGGCCCCGCCTGGCCCTCCCGGCTCTGCGCTCCGTCCGTCCGGGGGCAGGTAAGGGTTTGCCGTCCTTTTCCGGGCCGGGGGGTTGCGGGTCGGAGCGGCCGGCCCCGGTTCCGGAGGGGCTGCCCTCCCCCTGCTCCGGCAGAGCCCTTCCTTGGGGCGGGAGGACGGGTCGGCCCCGGGGGGCAGGGATGCGGTGAAGGGGATGGGGACGCAGTACCGCGGGCGGGAGGTGAGGTACCGCTCCTGGAAGCGGCCCGAGCACCCTCCCAACCGGGGGCTCCGCTGAGCGACTGGTCCCCCGTGCCCCCGGGGGGTTTCACACCTTCCTCCCCCACTCCCCCCGCACCCTCCCACCTCCCCGGGCGCGTCTCTGCGAGGCTGCCGAGAGTCTCCTGTCCCTGCCTCTGAGCCCGGGATGCCGCTTGGCTCGGCAAGGGGGCGGCTTCTGCCCCAACCAAGCCCGAAGTTCGGTCCCCGGGGGCTCTGCGGGGTGGAGTGGGGTGTGGGGGGGCGGCTTGCGAAGCCCCTCCCCGGGGACAGGGGATGGGTGGCGGGGCTGCTGCGCAGGCGAGCCCTGGCTGGGAAGTTTCCGGTGGTGCGAGCATCCCACGGGGACCGGCTGCTGTTAGTCCGGGGGTCGTTTCTGAGCCGCGGCTCTGGGTGCACCCAGCACCCTTATGGGTGCGCCCAGCTGGGGCAGGTGTGGCCTCAGCATCAGTGCCGGAGGGGGTAGGAAGGCAGCCCGGGCCTTGTTTTTGGAGCACACCCCTCCAAGCTCTCCCCGAAGCCGGGCACGTAAATCTCCTGGGAGGCCGTTTCCCCAGCCGGGACCTTCCTGGTTTTCCTCTGAAATCGGGCAGGCTCACCAGCACGTGCCCCGAGGAAGCACAGGGTCTCCTCCTCCTCCTCCTCCATCCCCGCTGAAGCCATCGCCTCCAGCCACGTGGCGCTGGTCTAGAGGGTGAGGTTTATTTGGGTGGGGTGAGGTTTATTTGGGTGGGCGCAGCGTTTATTTGCCCTCCTACTCCTCCTCCCTCCTCGGGGGGGGGGTCTGGGTGACCCCTTGCTGACCCATCCTAGGGAGGGGGCTGCCCTTGCTGCCCTCCCTGCAGCAGCCAGTGCAGCCTTCTCTGGCAGCTGCTGCGCTGCAGAGCGTCCCCACCCCGGTGCAGATGCTGCATGGTCCCCTGGGAACGTTGCAGGGCCCCCACACCACAGGGCATCTTTCCCCAGCCTGCAGCACAGCGAGCCCAGGGCGGGTGGGGCAGCTCGGGGTGCCCGTGGGGTGCTGGGAATTCGGGGTGAAAACTGGGTGCTGTGGCCACACAGTGTGGGGTGGGTGACCTAAGGCTTCCCTGGCCTGCAGCTGTCTGTCCGTCCTTGCAAGAGGAGAGGGTATCTGCATGTCCCGAGGGGTGCCGGAGCGAGGGGCTGGCTGGTCCCGGTGGGGAACGCACTGGATGTGTGCACCGCTGTATGCCAGGGGCTGGGAGGTCACAGGGGTCCCCTGGGTGGATGGATGGATGGATGGATGGATGGATGGATGGATGGATGGATGGATGGATAGCAGCACTTATCACAGACCAGCTCCAGCTGTAGGCAAGCAGCCTGGAGATGGGGAACCCCGTGAGAGGTGAAGGCAGCACCCAAAATCTCCATGACCTCTTCCATGCTTTCTAGAAGCACTCCAATAGTGTAGTCTGGGAGGGGGCAGGAGGGAAACCCCCCTTTGGAGCTTGCTTTAAGTGATGACCAAGGGGGTGTAGAGCTGCCATGAGGTTTGAGTCAGGCCTGTCTGGGTGCCAAAACTGCTGCCAGACGCTGCTGGGATGGGCTGAGCGATGCTCAGTCCCTGTGCTGCCTCCGTGGGGCTACGGTGGAGGCTCCAGCCCAGGCTGGTGGGTATCAGTATAACCCCTGTCTCCTTTCCCTTCTCTTTTCAATGGCCCCAGTGTGGTGGGGGCTTGTTTCAGGGCTGCACCTGGCTCCCCCCACCCTGCTTGGAATGTCAGCAAGGAGAGGCTGATGTGCTGCAGCTCCCCCTGCATGCACACTGTCCCTCCCATGGCACAGAGCCTGGGGAGGGGGAACAAGTGATCTCAGACAACCCCCTCCAGCTCTGGCCCTGCGGGAAGGGAGTGTGTTTTTGCTCAGCCTTGGCACTCTGCTTCTTTGCCCTGCTAATTGGGGAGATGAATTAACGGTGCTGTGCTGCCCTGCACGGATGCCGGGGACACATGCCAAGGCTGGGGGGGGGGGACAGCATCCAGGTCCAGAGGATGGACCCTTCACTCCCAGTGATACCTGGGGGGCAGGACGGGAGCATCCTTCATCTTCCTGCCCTGTGCTGGTGCAAGGATGCAGAGATGGATCCGCTTTTCAGTGGGTTGGCAGGCAAGCTGGGGGCTCACCCCTCTCTGCCTGCCTGCTGGGAAAACAGAGAGGAGAAGCACCCTTTTTAACCCAGAAGGACCCTCTGTTGGGTGTCCCCAAGGCACTGGGCTCTGTTCAGGGGGGAATATTGGATTTTTCCAGTGGGCAGGTTCCCCCTTCACCCCCCTGTTTTGCTCACCAAGACTCAGGACACAGATTGACGGACGGGTGGTGATTTCCCAAATGAAGCAAACGCAGAAGACACACCCCCCCCCACTACCCAGCTGGGGGTAGGTGGGGGAGTATGTTTCCAGCCCCCTTTGGTCTGGCAGCAGCCCATCACCCAGGTCTTTGCCAGGGGAAGGTTGGCATGGCATCCGCCAGCCTGGCAGGTGCATGTGGTGGGGAAGCCCAGGGTCAGAGGGTGGAGGAGGAAAAGGGTAGGGATGTGAGGAGAGTCAAGTGGGCATCATCCAGGAAGGGGTTAATCCCAGAGCTCCAGATCTGGTATCCTGTTGCTGGCTGCTTTGGGTAAAAGCTTTTCTGGCTCTGTTTCAAGGGCAGGGGCTGGAGGATGACTCACCCATCCCAGCTGCCAAGGAGTAAACCTTCCCCTCCTCTGCTTCCCCAGCTCAAGGTGATGTTTTCCTGAAAATCCCAGCGTCCTGAAAGGCCCCAGCCTGACAGCCCATGGTCTGGGGAAGAGCCGCTTCCCAGAAGCACGAGGATCCTTTCGGGAACTGGGGCGGTGGCATCTCCAACATGGGTGCTGGGTGGGTAGCAAAGCTCCGATCTTAAAAGCCGCTGAGGGATGGTAAGGGGAGCACTGCGCTTCCGGCTGCAGGCGGGAGAGGCAGGTGCTCTGCTTGTTCCTGATGCTGGGTGCTTCTCCTTGGAGTGGAGGGGTGTCTCACCTGGGTGCCCACAGTCTGGGGCTCCCATCGACATGGGGGTTTCTCACCTGGGTGCCCACATTTTGGGGCTCTCCTCGATGTGGAGGGGTGTCTCACCTGTGTGCCCACAGATTGGAGCTCCCCTGGATGTGGAGGGGTGTCTCACCTGTGTGCCCACAGATTGGAGCTCCCCTGGATGTGGAGGGGTGTCTCCCCTGTGTGCCCACAGTTTGGGGCTCCCCTGTTTGTGGAGGGGTGTCTCACCTGTGTGCCCACAGTTTGGGGCTCCCCTGTTTGTGGAGGGGTGTCTCACCTGTGTGCCCACAGTTTGGGGCTCCCCTGTTTGTGGAGGGGTGTCTCACCTGTGTGCCCACAGGTTGGGGCTCCCCTGGATGTGGAGGGGTGTCTCACCTGTGTGCCCACAGTTTGGGGCTCCCATCGACATGGGGGTTTCTCACCTGGGTGCCCACATTTTGGGGCTCTCCTCGATGTGGAGGGGTGTCTCACCTGTGTGCCCACAGTTTGGGGCTCCCCTGGATGTGGAGGGGTGTCTCACCTGTGTGCACACAGTTTGGGGCTCCCCTGTTTGTGGAGGGGTGTCTCACCTGTGTGCCCACAGTTTGGGGCTCCCCTTGATGTGGAGGGGTGTCTCACCTGTGTGCCCACAGTTTGGGGCTCCCCTGTTTGTGGAGGGGTGTCTCACCTGTGTGCCCACAGTTTGGGGCTCCCCTGGATGTGGAGGGGTGTCTCACCTGTGTGCCCATAGTTTGGGGCTCCCCTGTTTGTGGAGGGGTGTCTCACCTGTGTGCCCACAGTTTGGGGCTCCCCTGTTTGTGGAGGGGTGTCTCACCTGTGTGCCCACAGTTTGGGGCTCCCCTGGATGTGGAGGGGTGTCTCCCCTGTGTGCCCACAGTTTGGGGCTCCCCTCGATGTGGAGGGGTGTCTCCCCTGTGTGCCCACAGTTTGGGGCTCCCCTCGATGTGGAGGGGTGTCTCCCCTGTGTGCCCACAGTTTGGGGCTCCCCTCGATGTGGAGGGGTGTCTCACCTCTGTGCCCACAGTTTGGGGCTCCCCTGTTTGTGGAGGGGTGTCTCACCTGTGTGCCCACAGTTTGGGGCTCCCCTCAACATGGGGGTGTCTCACCTGTGTGCCCACAGTTTGGGGCTCCCCTCGATGTGGAGGGGTGTCTCCCCTGTGTGCCCACAGTTTGGAGCTCCCCTGTTTGTGAAGGGGTGTCTCACCTGTGTGCCCACAGTTTGGGGCTCCCCTGTTTGTGGAGGGGTGTCTCACCTGTGTGCCCACAGTTTGGGGCTCCCCTGGATGTGGAGGGGTGTCTCACCTGTGTGCCCACAGTTTGGGGCTCCCCTGGATGTGGAGGGGTGTCTCACCTGTGTGCCCACAGTTTGGGGCTCCCCTCGATGTGGAGGGGTGTCTCCCCTGTGTGCCCACAGTTTGGGGCTCCCCTCGATGTGGAGGGGTGTCTCACCTGTGTGCCCACAGTTTGGGGCTCCCCTCAACATGGGGGTGTCTCACCTGTGTGCCCACAGTTTGGGGCTCCCCTGGATGTGAAGGGGTGTCTCACCTGTGTGCCCACAGTTTGGGGCTCCCCTCGATGTGGAGGGGTGTCTCACCTGTGTGCCCAGAGTTTGGGGCTCCCCTGTTTGTGGAGGGGTGTCTCACCTCTGTGCCCACAGTTTGGGGCTCCCCTCAATGTGGAGGGGTGTCTCACATGTGTGCCCACAGTTTGGGGCTTCCCTGTTTGTGGAGGGGTGTCTCACATGTGTGCCCACAGTTTGGGGCTTCCCTGTTTGTGGAGGGGTGTCTCACCTGTGTGCCCACAGTTTGGGGCTCCCCTGGATGTGGAGGGGTGCCTCACCTGTGTGCCCACAGTTTGGGGCTCCCCTTGATGTGGAGGGGTGTCTCACATGTGTGCCCACAGTTTGGGGCTCCCCTTGATGTGGAGGGGTGTCTCACCTGTGTGCCCACAGTTTGGGGCTCCCCTCGATGTGGAGGGGTGTCTCACCTGTGTGCCCACAGTTTGGGGCTCCCCTCAATGTGGAGGGGTGCCTCACCTGTGTGCCCACAGTTTGGGGCTCCCCTGGATGTGGAGGGGTGCCTCACCTGTGTGCCCACCGTTTGGGGCTCCCCTGTTTGTGGAGGGGTGTCTCACATGTGTGCCCACAGTTTGGGGCTCCCCTTGATGTGGAGGGGTGTCTCACCTCTGTGCCCACAGTTTGGGGCTCCCCTCGATGTGGAGGGGTGTCTCACCTGGGTACCCACAGTTTGGGGCTCCCCTGTTTGTGGAGGGGTGTCTCCCCTGTGTGCCCACAGTTTGGGGCTCCCCTCAACATGGGGGTGTCTCACCTGTGTGCCCACAGTTTGGGGCTCCCCTGGATGTGAAGGGGTGTCTCACCTGTGTGCCCACAGTTTGGGGCTCCCCTGTTTGTGGAGGGGTGTCTCACCTGTGTGCCCACAGTTTGGGGCTCCCCTGTTTGTGGAGGGGTGTCTCACCTGTGTGCCCACAGTTTGGGGCTCCCCTGGATGTGGAGGGGTGTCTCACCTGTGTGCCCACAGTTTGGGGCTCCCCTGGATGTGGAGGGGTGTCTCACCTGTGTGCCCACAGTTTGGGGCTCCCCTCGATGTGGAGGGGTGTCTCCCCTGTGTGCCCACAGTTTGGGGCTCCCCTCGATGTGGAGGGGTGTCTCACCTGTGTGCCCACAGTTTGGGGCTCCCCTCAACATGGGGGTGTCTCACCTGTGTGCCCACAGTTTGGGGCTCCCCTGGATGTGAAGGGGTGTCTCACCTGTGTGCCCACAGTTTGGGGCTCCCCTCGATGTGGAGGGGTGTCTCACCTGTGTGCCCAGAGTTTGGGGCTCCCCTGTTTGTGGAGGGGTGTCTCACCTCTGTGCCCACAGTTTGGGGCTCCCCTCAATGTGGAGGGGTGTCTCACATGTGTGCCCACAGTTTGGGGCTTCCCTGTTTGTGGAGGGGTGTCTCACCTGTGTGCCCACAGTTTGGGGCTCCCCTGGATGTGGAGGGGTGCCTCACCTGTGTGCCCACAGTTTGGGGCTCCCCTTGATGTGGAGGGGTGTCTCACATGTGTGCCCACAGTTTGGGGCTCCCCTTGATGTGGAGGGGTGTCTCACCTGTGTGCCCACAGTTTGGGGCTCCCCTCGATGTGGAGGGGTGTCTCACCTGTGTGCCCACAGTTTGGGGCTCCCCTCAATGTGGAGGGGTGCCTCACCTGTGTGCCCACAGTTTGGGGCTCCCCTGGATGTGGAGGGGTGCCTCACCTGTGTGCCCACCGTTTGGGGCTCCCCTGTTTGTGGAGGGGTGTCTCACATGTGTGCCCACAGTTTGGGGCTCCCCTTGATGTGGAGGGGTGTCTCACCTCTGTGCCCACAGTTTGGGGCTCCCCTCGATGTGGAGGGGTGTCTCACCTGGGTACCCACAGTTTGGGGCTCCCCTGTTTGTGGAGGGGTGTCTCCCCTGTGTGCCCACAGTTTGGGGCTCCCCTCAACATGGGGGTGTCTCACCTGTGTGCCCACAGTTTGGGGCTCCCCTGGATGTGAAGGGGTGTCTCACCTGTGTGCCCACAGTTTGGGGCTCCCCTCGATGTGGAGGGGTGTCTCACCTGTGTGCCCAGAGTTTGGGGCTCCCCTGTTTGTGGAGGGGTGTCTCACCTCTGTGCCCACAGTTTGGGGCTCCCCTCAATGTGGAGGGGTGTCTCACATGTGTGCCCACAGTTTGGGGCTCCCCTCAACATGGGGGTGTCTCACCTGTGTGCCCACAGTTTGGGGCTCCCCTGGATGTGAAGGGGTGTCTCACCTGTGTGCCCACAGTTTGGGGCTCCCCTCGATGTGGAGGGGTGTCTCACCTGTGTGCCCAGAGTTTGGGGCTCCCCTGTTTGTGGAGGGGTGTCTCACCTGTGTGCCCACAGTTTGGGGCTCCCCTGGATGTGGAGGGGTGTCTCACCTGTGTGCCCACAGTTTGGGGCTCCCCTGGATGTGGAGGGGTGTCTCACCTGTGTGCCCACAGTTTGGGGCTCCCCTCGATGTGGAGGGGTGTCTCACCTGGGTACCCACAGTTTGGGGCTCCCCTGTTTGTGGAGGGGTGTCTCCCCTGTGTGCCCACAGTTTGGGGCTCCCCTCGATGTGGAGGGGTGTCTCACCTGTGTGCCCACAGTTTGGGGCTCCCCTCGATGTGGAGGGGTGTCTCACCTGTGTGCCCACAGTTTGGGGCTCCCCTGGATGTGAAGGGGTGTCTCACCTGTGTGCCCACAGTTTGGGGCTCCCCTCGATGTGGAGGGGTGTCTCACCTGTGTGCCCAGAGTTTGGGGCTCCCCTGTTTGTGGAGGGGTGTCTCACCTCTGTGCCCACAGTTTGGGGCTCCCCTCAATGTGGAGGGGTGTCTCACATGTGTGCCCACAGTTTGGGGCTTCCCTGTTTGTGGAGGGGTGTCTCACCTGTGTGCCCACAGTTTGGGGCTCCCCTGGATGTGAAGGGGTGTCTCACCTGTGTGCCCACAGTTTGGGGCTCCCCTCAATGTGGAGGGGTGTCCCACCTGTGTGCCCACAGTTTGGGGCTCCCCTGGATGTGGAGGGGTGCCTCACCTGTGTGCCCACAGTTTGGGGCTCCCCTTGATGTGGAGGGGTGTCTCACATGTGTGCCCACAGTTTGGGGCTCCCCTTGATGTGGAGGGGTGTCTCACCTGTGTGCCCACAGTTTGGGGCTCCCCTCGATGTGGAGGGGTGTCTCACCTGTGTGCCCAGAGTTTGGGGCTCCCCTCAATGTGGAGGGGTGCCTCACCTGTGTGCCCACAGTTTGGGGCTCCCCTGGATGTGGAGGGGTGCCTCACCTGTGTGCCCACCGTTTGGGGCTCCCCTGTTTGTGGAGGGGTGTCTCACATGTGTGCCCACAGTTTGGGGCTCCCCTTGATGTGGAGGGGTGTCTCACCTCTGTGCCCACAGTTTGGGGCTCCCCTCGATGTGGACGGGTGTCTCACCTGGGTACCCACAGTTTGGGGCTCCCCTGTTTGTGGAGGGGTGTCTCCCCTGTGTGCCCACAGTTTGGGGCTCCCCTCGATGTGGAGGGGTGTCTCACCTGTGTGCCCACAGTTTGGAGCTCCCCTGTTTGTGAAGGGGTGTCCCACCTGTGTGCCCACAGTTTGGGGCTCCCCTGGATGTGGAGGGGTGTCTCACCTGTGTGCCCACAGTTTGGGGCTCCCCTGTTTGTGGAGGGGTGTCTCACATGTGTGCCCACAGTTTGGGGCTCCCCTGTTTGTGGAGGGGTGTCTCCCCTGTGTGCCCAGTTTGGGGCTCCCCTGTTTGTGGAGGGGTGTCTCACCTGTGTGCCCACAGTTTGGGGCTCCCCTGTTTGTGGAGGGGTGTCTCACCTGGGTGCCCACAGTTTGGGGCTGCCCTGTTTGTGGAGGGGTGTCTCACCTGTGTGCCCACAGTTTGGGGCTGCCCTGGATGTGGAGGGGTGTCTCACCTGTGTGCCCACAGTTTGGGGCTCCCCTTGATGTGGAGGGGTGTCTCACCTGTGTGCCCACAGTTTGGGGCTCCCCTGTTTGTGGAGGGGTGTCTCACCTGTGTGCCCACAGTTTGGGGCTCCCCTCGATGTGGAGGGGTGTCTCACCTGTGTGCCCACAGTTTGGGGCTGCCCTGGATGTGGAGGGGTGTCTCACCTGTGTGCCCACAGTTTGGGGCTGCCCTGGATGTGGAGGGGTGTCTCACCTGTGTGCCCACAGTTTGGGGCTCCCCTCGATGTGGAGGGGTGTCTCACCTCTGTGCCCACAGTTTGGGGCTCCCCTGTTTGTGGAGGGGTGTCTCACCTGTGTGCCCACAGTTTGGGGCTCCCCTGGATGTGAAGGGGTGTCTCACCTGTGTGCCCACAGTTTGGAGCTCCCCTCAGCATGGGGTGTCTCACCTGTGTGCCCACAGTTTGGGGCTCCCCTCAACATGGGGGTGTCTCACCTGTGTGCCCACAGTTTGGGGCTCCCCTGGATGTGGAGGGGTGTCTCACCTGTGTGCCCACAGTTTGGGGTCCCCTCGATGTGGAGGGGTGTCTCACCTGTGTGCCCACAGTTTGGGGCTCCCCTCGACGTGGAGGGGTGTCTCCCCTGTGTGCCCACAATTTGGAGCTCCCCTCGACATGGGGGTGTCTCCCCTGTGTGCCCACAATTTGGGGCTCCCCTGGATGTGGAGGGGTGTCTCACCTGTGTGCCCACAGTTTGGGGCTCCCCTCGACGTGTTCGTAGCAAACTCAGCATCAACGTGGGGCAGTGTGGGGCTGGGGGGTGCTGCTGGGGCAGGGGGGCAGGCTCTGCCTTGAAGCTGTCCCTCTTGTGCAAAGGGAGATGCAGGCTCTGCCCTCCCCAGCCCCCCCATGACATGGTCGCACATCTCTGGTTCGCTCCATCACCCTGCAAGGACTTTTTTTTGGGGTGCAGGGGTGGGGTTTACTGCTGGGCAGCCAAGTGCCCTGTGCGGGTCGGGGTGCACTGCTGGGGTGCTTTCCCCCTGTCCCTGCCTGACTCATCCCTTCTGTCTGCAGCGCCAGAGCCGCCTGGCACCGTCACTGTCCCAGTGCTGCCAGATGTGCTGCTGAGTCGTGCCACGTAGGGTACCAGCCCCGGGGGTAAGGAAGCAGGAGCGGCCCTGCCGCAGGTCTGGGGCTGCCCAGGGTGCTCTGGACCAGACGGTGACGTGCCCATCGGTGACATGAGTCACACGGACTGGTGCAAGGCCAGGCCAGCTCCCTGCTGCTGAGAGGTGGTGGGTGACCGCTCTGTCCCCCTTCTGCACATCGCATTGGGAAGCTGGGTGATCTGTGAGGAGGTCCCCATTGTGCTCCCAAAATGCTGGGTGATCTGTGAGGAGATCCCCGTTGTGCTCCCAAGCTGGGTGATCTGTGAGGAGATCCCTGTTGTGCTCCCAAAATGCTGGGTGATCTGTGAGGAGATCCCTGTTGTGCTCCCCAGCTGGGTGATCTGTGAGGAGGTCCCCGTTGTGCTCCCCAGCTGGGTGATCTGTGAGGAGGTCCCCGTTGTGCTCCCCAGCTGGGTGATCTGTGAGGAGGTCCCCGTTGTGCTCCCCAGCTGGGTGATCTGTGAGGAGGTCCCCGTTGTGCTCCCCAGCTGGGTGATCTGTGAGGAGATCCCCGTTGTGCTCCCCAGCTGGGTGATCTGTGAGGAGATCCCCGTTGTGCTCCCAAAATGCTGGGTGATCTGTGAGGAGATCCCTGTTGTGCTCCCAAAATGCTGGGTGATCTGTGAGGAGATCCCCGTTGTGCTCCCAAAATGCTGGGTGATCTGTGAGGAGGTCCCCGTTGTGCTCCCAAAATGCTGGGTGATCTGTGAGGAGGTCCCTGTTGTGCTCCCAAGCTGGGTGATCTGTGAGGAGGTCCCTGTTGTGCTCCCAAAATGCTGGGTGATCTGTGAGGAGGTCCCTGTTGTGCTCCCAAGAGCTGGGTGATCTGTGAGGAGATCCCCATTGTGCTCCCAAAATGCTGGGTGATCTGTGAGGAGATCCCTGTTGTGCTCCCAAGAGCTGGGTGATCTGTGAGGAGATCCCTGTTGTGCTCCCAAAATGCTGGGTGATCTGTGAGGAGATCCCCGTTGTGCTCCCAAAATGCTGGGTGATCTGTGAGAAGATCCCCATTGTGCTCCCAAAATGCTGGGTGATCTGTGAGGAGGTCCCTGTTGTGCTCCCAAAATGCTGGGTGATCTGTGAGGAGGTCCCTGTTGTGCTCCCAAAATGCTGGGTGATCTGTGAGGAGATCCCTGTTGTGCTCCCCAGCTGGGTGATCTGTGAGGAGGCCCCGTTGTGCTCCCCAGCTGGGTGATCTGTGAGGAGGTCCCCGTTGTGCTCCCAAAATGCTGGGTGATCTGTGAGGAGGTCCCTGTTGTGCTCCCAAAATGCTGGGTGATCTGTGAGGAGGTCCCTGTTGTGCTCCCAAAATGCTGGGTGATCTGTGAGGAGATCCCTGTTGTGCTCCCAAGAGCTGGGTGATCTGTGAGGAGATCCCTGTTGTGCTCCCAAAATGCTGGGTGATCTGTGAGGAGATCCCCGTTGTGCTCCCAAAATGCTGGGTGATCTGTGAGAAGATCCCCATTGTGCTCCCAAAATGCTGGGTGATCTGTGAGGAGGTCCCTGTTGTGCTCCCAAAATGCTGGGTGATCTGTGAGGAGGTCCCTGTTGTGCTCCCAAAATGCTGGGTGATCTGTGAGGAGGTCCCCGTTGTGCTCCCAAAATGCTGGGTCATCTGTGAGGAGGTCCCTGTTGTGCTCCCAAGAGCTAGGTGATCTGTGAGGAGATCCCCATTGTGCTCCCAAAATGCTGGGTGATCTGTGAGGAGATCCCTGTTGTGCTCCCAAGAGCTGGGTGATCTGTGAGGAGATCCCTGTTGTGCTCCCAAAATGCTGGGTGATCTGTGAGGAGATCCCTGTTGTGCTCCCAAGAGCTGGGTGATCTGTGAGGAGATCCCTGTTGTGCTCCCAAAATGCTGGGTGATCTGTGAGGAGATCCCCGTTGTGCTCCCAAAATGCTGGGTGATCTGTGAGAAGATCCCCATTGTGCTCCCAAAATGCTGGGTGATCTGTGAGGAGGTCCCTGTTGTGCTCCCAAAATGCTGGGTGATCTGTGAGGAGGTCCCTGTTGTGCTCCCAAAATGCTGGGTGATCTGTGAGGAGGTCCCCATTGTGCTCCCAAAATGCTGGGTGATCTGTGAGGAGGTCCCCGTTGTGCTCCCAAAATGCTGGGTGATCTGTGAGGAGGTCCCCGTTGTGCTCCCAAAATGCTGGGTGATCTGTGAGGAGGTCCCTGTTGTGCTCCCAAGAGCTGGGTGATCTGTGAGGAGATCCCCATTGTGCTCCCAAAATGCTGGGTGATCTGTGAGGAGATCCCTGTTGTGCTCCCAAGAGCTGGGTGATCTGTGAGGAGATCCCTGTTGTGCTCCCAAAATGCTGGGTGATCTGTGAGAAGATCCCCATTGTGCTCCCAAAATGCTGGGTGATCTGTGAGGAGGTCCCTGTTGTGCTCCCAAAATGCTGGGTGATCTGTGAGGAGATCCCTGTTGTGCTCCCCAGCTGGGTGATCTGTGAGGAGGCCCCGTTGTGCTCCCCAGCTGGGTGATCTGTGAGGAGGTCCCCGTTGTGCTCCCAAAATGCTGGGTGATCTGTGAGGAGGTCCCTGTTGTGCTCCCAAAATGCTGGGTGATCTGTGAGGAGATCCCTGTTGTGCTCCCAAGAGCTGGGTGATCTGTGAGGAGATCCCTGTTGTGCTCCCAAAATGCTGGGTGATCTGTGAGGAGGTCCCTGTTGTGCTCCCAAAATGCTGGGTGATCTGTGAGGAGGTCCCCGTTGTGCTCCCAAAATGCTGGGTGATCTGTGAGGAGGTCCCTGTTGTGCTCCCAAAATGCTGGGTGATCTGTGAGGAGGTCCCTGTTGTGCTCCCAAAATGCTGGGTGATCTGTGAGGAGGTCCCTGTTGTGCTCCCAAGAGCTGGGTGATCTGTGAGGAGGCCCCGTTGTGCTCCCCAGCTGGGTGATCTGTGAGGAGGTCCCCGTTGTGCTCCCAAAATGCTGGGTGATCTGTGAGGAGGTCCCTGTTGTGCTCCCAAAATGCTGGGTGATCTGTGAGGAGGTCCCTGTTGTGCTCCCAAAATGCTGGGTGATCTGTGAGGAGGTCCCTGTTGTGCTCCCAAGAGCTGGGTGATCTGTGAGGAGGCCCCGTTGTGCTCCCCAGCTGGGTGATCTGTGAGGAGGTCCCCATTGTGCTCCCAAAATGCTGGGTGATCTGTGAGGAGGTCCCTGTTGTGCTCCCAAAATGCTGGGTGATCTGTGAGGAGGTCCCTGTTGTGCTCCCAAAATGCTGGGTGATCTGTGAGGAGGTCCCTGTTGTGCTCCCAAGAGCTGGGTGATCTGTGAGGAGGCCCCGTTGTGCTCCCCAGCTGGGTGATCTGTGAGGAGGTCCCCGTTGTGCTCCCAAAATGCTGGGTGATCTGTGAGGAGGTCCCTGTTGTGCTCCCAAAATGCTGGGTGATCTGTGAAGAGATCCCTGTTGTGCTCCCAAAATGCTGGGTGATCTGTGAGGAGGTCCCCGTTGTGCTCCCAAAATGCTGGGTGATCTGTGAGGAGGTCCCTGTTGTGCTCCCAAGAGCTGGGTGATCTGTGAGGAGGCCCCGTTGTGCTCCCCAGCTGGGTGATCTGTGAGGAGGTCCCCGTTGTGCTCCCAAAATGCTGGGTGATCTGTGAGGAGGTCCCTGTTGTGCTCCCAAAATGCTGGGTGATCTGTGAGGAGGTCCCTGTTGTGCTCCCAAAATGCTGGGTGATCTGTGAGGAGGTCCCTGTTGTGCTCCCAAAATGCTGGGTGATCTGTGAGGAGGTCCCCGTTGTGCTCCCAAAATGCTGGGTGATCTGTGAGGAGGTCCCTGTTGTGCTCCCAAAATGCTGGGTGATCTGTGAGGAGGTCCCCGTTGTGCTCCCAAAATGCTGGGTGATCTGTGAGGAGGTCCCCGTTGTGCTCCCAAAATGCTGGGTGATCTGTGAGGAGATCCCTGTTGTGCTCCCAAAATGCTGGGTGATCTGTGAGGAGGTCCCCGTTGTGCTCCCAAGAGCTGGGTGATCTGTGAGGAGATCCCCATTGTGCTCCCAAAATGCTGAGTGATCTGTGAGGAGATCCCCATTGTGCTCCCAAAATGCTGGGTGATCTTTGAGGCCGTCCCCGTTGTGCTCCCAAGAGCTGGGTGATCTGTGAGGAGATCCCCATTGTGCTCCCAAAATGCTGAGTGATCTGTGAGGAGATCCCCATTGTGCTCCCAAAATGCTGGGTGGTCTGTGAGGAGGTCCCCATTGTGCTCCCAAAATGCTGGGTGATCTGTGAGGAGGTCCCCGTTGTGCTCCCAAGAGCTGGGTGATCTGTGAGGAGGTCCCCGTTGTGCTCCCAAAATGCTGGGTTATCTGTGAGGAGGTCCCTGTTGTGCTCCCAAGAGCTGGGTGATCTGTGAGGAGATCCCCATTGTGCTCCCAAAATGCTGGGTGATCTGTGAGGAGATCCCTGTTGTGCTCCCAAAATGCTGGGTGATCTGTGAGGAGGTCCCCGTTGTGCTCCCAAAATGCTGGGTGATCTGTGAGGAGGTCCCCGTTGTGCTCCCAAAATGCTGGGTGATCTGTGAAGAGATCCCTGTTGTGCTCCCAAAATGCTGGGTGATCTGTGAAGAGGTCCCAGTTGTGCTCCCAAAATGCTGGGTGATCTGTGGAGGTCCCCGTTGTGCTCCCAAAACGCTGGGTGATCTGTGAGGAGGTCCCCGTTGTGCTCCCAAAATGCTGGGTGATCTGTGAAGAGGTCCCCATTGTGCTCCCAAGCTGGGTGATCTGTGAAGAGGTCCCCATTGTGCTCCCAAAATGCTGGGTGATCTGTGAGGAGGTCCCCGTTGTGCTCCCAAAATGCTGGGTGATCTGTGAGGAGGTCCCCGTTGTGCTCCCAAGCTGGGTGATCTGTGAGGAGATCCCCGTTGTGCTCCCAAAATGCTGGGTGATCTGTGAGGAGGTCCCTGTTGTGCTCCCAAAATGCTGGGTGATCTGTGAGGAGGTCCCTGTTGTGCTCCCAAAATGCTGGGTGATCTGTGAGGAGGTCCCTGTTGTGCTCCCAAAATGCTGGGTGATCTGTGAGGAGGTCCCCGTTGTGCTCCCAAAATGCTGGGTGATCTGTGAGGAGGTCCCCGTTGTGCTCCCAAAATGCTGGGTGATCTGTGAAGAGGTCCCCATTGTGCTCCCAAAATGCTGGGTGATCTGTGAGGAGATCCCCATTGTGCTCCCAAGCTGGGTGATCTGTGAGGAGATCCCCATTGTGCTCCCCAGCTGGGTGATCTGTGAAGAGGTCCCCATTGTGCTCCCAAAATGCTGGGTGATCTGTGAGGAGATCCCTGTTGTTCTCCCAAGCTGGGTGATCTGTGAGGAGATCCCTCTTGTGCTCCCAAGCTGGGTGATCTGTGAGGAGATCCCTGTTGTGCTCCCAAAATGCTGGGTGATCTGTGAGGAGGTCCCTGTTGTGCTCCCAAAATGCTGGGTGATCTGTGAGGAGGTCCCCGTTGTGCTCCCAAAATGCTGGGTGATCTGTGAGGAGGTCCCCGTTGTGCTCCCAAAATGCTGGGTGATCTGTGAGGAGATCCCCATTGTGCTCCCAAAATGCTGGGTGATCTGTGAGGAGGTCCCCGTTGTGCTCCCAAAATGCTGGGTGATCTGTGAGGAGGTCCCCGTTGTGCTCCCAAAATGCTGGGTGATCTGTGAGGAGGTCCCCGTTGTGCTCCCAAAATGCTGGGTGATCTGTGAGGAGATCCCTGTTGTGCTCCCAAAATGCTGGGTGATCTGTGAGGAGGTCCCTGTTGTGCTCCCAAAATGCTGGGTGATCTGTGAGGAGGTCCCCGTTGTGCTCCCAAAATGCTGGGTGATCTGTGAGGAGGTCCCCGTTGTGCTCCCAAGCTGGGTGATCTGTGAGGAGATCCCTGTTGTGCTCCCAAAATGCTGGGTGATCTGTGAGGAGGTCCCCGTTGTGCTCCCAAAATGCTGGGTGATCTGTGAGGAGGCCCCTGTTGTGCTCCCAAGCTGGGTGATCTGTGAGGAGATCCCTGTTGTGCTCCCAAAATGCTGGGTGATCTGTGAGGAGGTCCCTGTTGTGCTCCCAAAATGCTGGGTGATCTGTGAGGAGGTCCCTGTTGTGCTCCCAAAATGCTGGGTGATCTGTGAGGAGGTCCCTGTTGTGCTCCCAAGCTGGGTGATCTGTGAGGAGGTCCCCGTTGTGCTCCCAAAATGCTGGGTGATCTGTGAGGAGGTCCCCGTTGTGCTCCCAAAATGCTGGGTGATCTGTGAGGAGGTCCCTGTTGTGCTCCCAAAATGCTGGGTGATCTGTGAGGAGATCCTTGTTGTGCTCCCAAAATGCTGGGTGATCTGTGAGGAGATCCTTGTTGTGCTCCCAAAATGCTGGGTGATGTGTGAGGAGGTCCCCGTTGTGCTCCCAAAATGCTGGGTGGTCTGTGAGGAGGTCCCTGTTGTGCTCCCAAGCTGGGTGATCTGTGAGGAGGTCCCCGTTGTGCTCCCAAGAGCTGGGTGATCTGTGAGGAGGTCCCCGTTGTGCTCCCAAAATGCTGGGTGATCTGTGAGGAGGTCCCCGTTGTGCTCCCAAAATGCTGGGTGATGTGTGAGGAGGTCCCCATTGTGCTCCTAAAATGCTGGGTGGTCTGTGAGGAGGTCCTTGTTGTGCTCCCAAAATGCTGGGTGATCTGTGAAGAGGTCCCCGTTGTGCTCCCAAAATGCTGGGTGATCTGTGAAGAGGTCCACATTGTGCTCCCAAAATGCTGGGTGATCTGTGAGGAGATCCCCGTTGTGCTCCCAAAATGCTGGGTGATCTGTGAGGAGGTCCCCGTTGTGCTCCAAAAATGCTGGGTGATCTGTGAGGAGGTCCCTGTTGTGCTCCCAAGCTGGGTGATCTGTGAGGAGGTCCCCGTTGTGCTCCCAAGCTGGGTGATCTGTGAGGAGATCCTTGTTGTGCTCCCAAAATGCTGGGTGATCTGTGAGGAGGTCCCCGTTGTGCTCCCAAAATGCTGGGTGGTCTGTGAGGAGGTCCCTGTTGTGCTCCCAAAATGCTGGGTGATCTGTGAGGACGTCCCTGTTGTGCTCCCCAGCTGGGTGATCTGTGAGGAGGTCCCTGTTGTGCTCCCAAGCTGGGTGATCTGTGAGGAGGTCCCTGTTGTGGTCCCAAAATGCTGGGTGATCTGTGAGGAGATCCCTGTTGTGCTCCCAAGCTGGGTGATCTGTGAGGAGGTCCCCATTGTGCTCCCAAAATGCTGGGTGATCTGTGAGGAGGTCCCCATTGTGCTCCTAAAATGCTGGGTGGTCTGTGAGGAGGTCCTTGTTGTGCTCCCAAAATGCTGGGTGATCTGTGAAGAGGTCCCCGTTGTGCTCCCAAAATGCTGGGTGATCTGTGAAGAGGTCCACATTGTGCTCCCAAAATGCTGGGTGATCTGTGAGGAGATCCCCCTTGTGCTCCCAAAATGCTGGGTGATCTGTGAGGAGATCCCCGTTGTGCTCCCAAAATGCTGGGTGATCTGTGAGGAGGTCCCCGTTGTGCTCCAAAAATGCTGGGTGATCTGTGAGGAGGTCCCTGTTGTGCTCCCAAGCTGGGTGATCTGTGAGGAGATCCCCGTTGTGCTCCCCAGCTGGATGATCTGTGAGGAGGTCCCTGTTGTGCTCCCAAAATGCTGGGTGATCTGTGAGGAGATCCCTGTTGTGCTCCCAAAATGCTGGGTGATCTGTGAGGAGGTCCCTGTTGTGCTCCCAAAATGCTGGGTGATCTGTGAGGAGGTCCCTGTTGTGCTCC
Source organism: Rallus limicola (assembly GCA_022605955.1). NCBI lineage: Eukaryota > Metazoa > Chordata > Aves > Gruiformes > Rallidae > Rallus > Rallus limicola. Next base: position 39,063,905 of record JAKCOZ010000008.1, read on the forward strand.
CAAAATGCTGGGTGATCTGTGAGAAGATCCCCGTTGTGCTCCCAAAATGCTGGGTGATCTGTGAGGAGGTCCCCGTTGTGCTCCCAAGCTGGGTGATCTGTGAGGAGATCCCCGTTGTGCTCCCAAAATGCTGGGTGGTCTGTGAGGAGGTCCCCGTTGTGCTCCCAAAATGCTGGGTGATCTGTGAGGAGGTCCCCGTTGTGCTCCCAAAATGCTGGGTGATGTGTGAGGAGGTCCCCATTGTGCTCCTAAAATGCTGGGTGGTCTGTGAGGAGGTCCTTGTTGTGCTCCCAAAATGCTGGGTGGTCTGTGAGGAGGTCCTTGTTGTGCTCCCAAAATGCTGGGTGATCTGTGAAGAGGTCCCCGTTGTGCTCCCAAAATGCTGGGTGATCTGTGAAGAGGTCCACATTGTGCTCCCAAAATGCTGGGTGATCTGTGAGGAGATCCCCCTTGTGCTCCCAAAATGCTGGGTGATCTGTGAGGAGATCCCCGTTGTGCTCCCAAAATGCTGGGTGATCTGTGAGGAGGTCCCCATTGTGCTCCTAAAATGCTGGGTGGTCTGTGAGGAGGTCCTTGTTGTGCTCCCAAAATGCTGGGTGATCTGTGAGGAGGTCCCCGTTGTGCTCCCAAAATGCTGGGTGATGTGTGAGGAGGTCCCCGTTGTGCTCCCAAAATGCTGGGTGATCTGTGAGGAGGTCCCCGTTGTGCTCCCAAAATGCTGGGTGGTCTGTGAGGAGGTCCCCGTTGTGCTCCCAAGATGCTGGGTGATCTGTGAGGAGGTCCCCGTTGTGCTCCCAAAATGCTGGGTGATCTGTGAGGAGGTCCCCGTTGTGCTCCCAAAATGCTGGGTGATGTGTGAGGAGGTCCCCGTTGTGCTCCCAAAATGCTGGGTGATCTGTGAGGAGGTCCCCGTTGTGCTCCCAAAATGCTGGGTGATGTGTGAGGAGGTCCCCATTGTGCTCCTAAAATGCTGGGTGGTCTGTGAGGAGGTCCTTGTTGTGCTCCCAAAATGCTGGGTGATCTGTGAAGAGGTCCCCATTGTGCTCCCAAAATGCTGGGTGATCTGTGAAGAGGTCCACATTGTGCTCCCAAAATGCTGGGTGATCTGTGAGGAGATCCCCCTTGTGCTCCCAAAATGCTGGGTGATCTGTGAGGAGGTCCCCGTTGTGCTCCAAAAATGCTGGGTGATCTGTGAGGAGGTCCCTGTTGTGCTCCCAAGCTGGGTGATCTGTGAGGAGGTCCCCGTTGTGCTCCCAAGCTGGGTGATCTGTGAGGAGGTCCCTGTTGTGCTCCCAAAATGCTGGGTGATCTGTGAGGACGTCCCTGTTGTGCTCCCCAGCTGGGTGATCTGTGAGGAGGTCCCCGTTGTGCTCCCAAGCTGGGTGATCTGTGAGGAGGTCCCTGTTGTGGTCCCAAAATGCTGGGTGATCTGTGAGGAGATCCCTGTTGTGCTCCCAAGCTGGGTGATCTGTGAGGAGGTCCCCATTGTGCTCCCAAAATGCTGGGTGATCTGTGAGGAGGTCCCCATTGTGCTCCTAAAATGCTGGGTGGTCTGTGAGGAGGTCCTTGTTGTGCTCCCAAAATGCTGGGTGATCTGTGAAGAGGTCCCCGTTGTGCTCCCAAAATGCTGGGTGATCTGTGAAGAGGTCCACATTGTGCTCCCAAAATGCTGGGTGATCTGTGAGGAGATCCCTGTTGTGCTCCCAAAATGCTGGGTGATCTGTGAGGAGGTCCCTGTTGTGCTCCCAAAATGCTGGGTGATCTGTGAGGAGGTCCCTGTTGTGCTCCCAAAATGCTGGGTGATCTGTGAGAAGATCCCCGTTGTGCTCCCAAAATGCTGGGTGATCTGTGAGGAGGTCCCCGTTGTGCTCCCAAGCTGGGTGATCTGTGAGGAGGTCCCCGTTGTGCTCCCAAAATGCTGGGTGATCTGTGAGGAGGTCCCTGTTGTGCTCCCAAAATGCTGGGTGATCTGTGAGGAGATCCCTGTTGTGCTCCCAAGCTGGGTGATCTGTGAGGAGGTCCCCGTTGTGCTCCCAAAATGCTGGGTGATCTGTGAGGAGGTCCCCATTGTGCTCCCAAAATGCTGGGTGATCTGTGAGGAGGTCCCTGTTGTGCTCCCAAGCTGGGTGATCTGTGAGGAGATCCCTGTTGTGCTCCCAAAATGCTGGGTGATCTGTGAGGAGGTCCCTGTTGTGCTCCCAAGCTGGGTGATCTGTGAGGAGGTCCCCGTTGTGCTCCCAAAATGCTGGGTGATCTGTGAGGAGGTCCTCGTTGTGCTCCCAAAATGCTGGGTGATCTGTGAGGAGGTCCCTGTTGTGCTCCCAAGCTGGGTGATCTGTGAGGAGATCCCTGTTGTGCTCCCCAGCTGGGTGATCTGTGAGGAGGTCCCCGTTGTGCTCCCAAAATGCTGGGTGATCTGTGAGGAGGTCCCCGTTGTGCTCCCAAAATGCTGGGTGATCTGTGAGGAGGTCCCTGTTGTGCTCCCAAAATGCTGGGTGATCTGTGAGGAGATCCCTGTTGTGCTCCCAAGCTGGGTGATCTGTGAGGAGGCCCCTGTTGTGCTCCCAAAATGCTGGGTGATCTCTGAGGAGATCCCTGTTGTGCTCCCAAGCTGGGTGATCTGTGAGGAGGTCCCCGTTGTGCTCCCAAAATGCTGGGTGATCTGTGAGGAGGTCCCCGTTGTGCTCCCAAGCTGGGTGATCTGTGAGGAGGTCCCTGTTGTGCTCCCAAGCTGGGTGATCTGTGAGGAGGTCCCTGTTGTGCTCCCAAAATGCTGGGTGATCTGTGAGGAGATCCCCGTTGTGCTCCCAAAATGCTAGGTGATCTGTGAGGAGATCCCCATTGTGCTCCCAAGCTGGGTGATCTGTGAGGAGGTCCCCGTTGTGCTCCCAAGCTGGGTGATCTGTGAGGAGGTCCCCGTTGTGCTCCCAAAATGCTGGGTGATCTGTGAGGAGGTCCCCGTTGTGCTCCTAAAATGCTGGGTGATCTGTGAGGAGGTCCCTGTTGTGCTCCCAAAATGCTGGGTGATCTGTGAGGAGATCCTTGTTGTGCTCCCAAAATGCTGGGTGATCTGTGAGGAGATCCCTGTTGTGCTCCCAAGCTGCTGGGTGATCTGTGAGGAGATCCCTGTTGTGCTCCCAAGCTGGGTGATCTGTGAGGAGGTCCCCATTGTGCTCCCAAAATGCTGGGTGATCTGTGAGGAGGTCCCCGTTGTGCTCCCCAGCTGGGTGATCTGTGAGGAGATCCCTGTTGTGCTCCCAAAATGCTGGGTGATCTGTGAGGAGATCCCTGTTGTGCTCCTCAGCTGGGTGATCTGTGAGGAGGTCCCCGTTGTGCTCCCAAAATGCTGGGTGATCTGTGAGGAGATCCCCGTTGTGCTCCCAAAATGCTGGGTGATGTGTGAGGAGGTCCCCGTTGTGCTCCCAAAATGCTGGGTGATCTGTGAGGAGGTCCCCGTTGTGCTCCCAAAATGCTGGGTGATCTGTGAGGAGATCCCTGTTGTGCTCCCCAGCTGGGTGATCTGTGAGGAGGTCCCCGTTGTGCTCCCAAAATGCTGGGTGATCTGTGAGGAGGTCCCTGTTGTGCTCCCAAAATGCTGGGTGATCTGTGAGGAGATCCCCGTTGTGCTCCCAAAATGCTGGGTGATCTGTGAGGAGGTCCCTGTTGTGCTCCCAAAATGCTGGGTGATCTGTGAGGAGATCCCCATTGTGCTCCCCAGCTGGGTGATGTGTGAGGAGGTCCCTGTTGTGCTCCCAAAATGCTGGGTGATGTGTGAGGAGGTCCCCGTTGTGCTCCCAAAATGCTGGGTGATCTGTGAGGAGGTCCCCATTGTGCTCCCAAAATGCTAAACGTGAGGACTTCTGGTGATGGCAGTAGATGTGGGCATCCAGGTGCTGGTGCCTGGGCCAATGCTCTCCCCCCTTTTTGTGTGTCAGGGGAGAGCCCCTTCAGGTATGCAGCCCAAAATGAGAGGGCTCAGGAAATGCTCTGAGGTTTCAGGGTGATGTTATTTCGTGCTGGGCATGGAGTGACCCCGCTCAGGGCAGGAGCTGGACCAGAGTCCTCCAGAGATGCTCCCAGCCTGAAGCACTCTGACACTCTGCTCTGCCTTCGGGTATGGAAATGAGTCCCTGTTATCTGACAGATAACCTGTAGGCAACAAAGCCCTTTCTCCTGGCAGGGGTCCACTGTGGCTGCCCATGGCCACTCCATGAACTGCTCTTTGGGATGCTGTAGAGCCAAAAGCCAGCAGGCAGGATCCAGGTGTTCCTGGCATCCCGTAGCTTGGGGGGAGGTGCTCCCCATCTGGCTATGTTGGATGCCTTGGGGACACCAGGGGACAGGGACTGCTGCTTGGGTGAGGGGACCCTGCTGTGGTCAGGGTGTTTTGCTGCAGGCAGACGTGCTTGGTGAGCCCCTCACCTCTCCTTAGGGCTGTTCTGGCTTGGTTTGTATTTCTGGGAGGCTCATGTAGTGCTGTCAGGGTTTCAGTGTCTGATGAAAAATTAACTGGGGGGTGGGTCTGTTCAAGCACCCCCTGGACCTGGCTAGTCCAGGTGCCTCCGTGACTCAGTTTCCCCATTTAGAAAACATGTTGCCCCTCCAGTGGATTTTGGACACCTGCTCAGGGGCTGGTGAGGGGCCTGAAGTCGCCAGCTCTTAGTGCACAGCTTGGGTGGCCGTGGTCCCCAGGGACACGCACCCAACAGCTCACCTGCTCCCCAGGGCATTCCCTCACCTGCAGGATCTGCACTGAGGGTCTGGCTCCCCAGGCGAGCAGCGGAAGGGGCGCTGTGCCGCTCCAACCTGCCTTACACCTTGGGTCAGGGCGGCTTCACCGGGCTTTGCCAGCCGTCTGAGCTCCTCCATCAGAGGACCAGGGTGCAAACCGTGCCCAGATGCCACGTGTCCCAGCCTGTCTGGTCTCCGTCCTTGCCCTGGTTTGCAGCCTCCTCCTCTTGAGCATTTATGTGAGCCAGTGTGCCCGTCATCGACAGCTCTGCCTGCCCTGGCTAGAAAACACCCCAGAGTTCAGTGAGTGGAGCTGACAGTAGCTGGCAAGACGTTTTCCCCTTGCAAGCAGGCAGCAGTAGTTTTGCCAGCCCTGAAGTGAGGGAAGAAGGGTAATGATAAAGAAAGGATGGAAGGGAAAAAAAGAAACCCAAACCCAACACAAAGGGTTGCACCAAATTTGCTGACCTCCTCGCTCTGGCCTCTGGAGCTGGAGGAGAATTAATTGGTGGGGGGTTAGGTGCACATGAATGGCCCTGGGAGCAGGGCTGGGCTGTGCAGGTCCTGGGCTGCTCTCTGCTTTGTGGTCTTTTGGGCAGAAACACTCTTCCAAAAGGCACCAGGGTGGGCTTGGCTGTGGGGGATGTCCCAGGGAGCTGCTGGTGGCGCCTGCTACTGGGGCTCAGCTTTGGCATCGGCGAGTTACACCCCTCCTGATCCTTGTAGCGATGCCTAGGTTTCGGAGAGAGCACGTTTGGCTCTCCAAATCCTACCCTGAGGACCTAAGCTAGCCCACTCTGCTGGACTGGAGTCCACTGCCCCAGAAGGGAGGATGGGACCCCGCTGTGGATGGATTGATGGCTGCTCCTTAAGCCTGCAGCGGCGCCCCAGCCCTCCGTGACGGGGGAGCTCTATAAAACTCACCAGCTGTGGCTTCCCACCAGCCGCCCTGCCTCCCTAGGTAGGGCGCTTAGGGCTTAGCTCCCTGCGACCTAAATGGAATATCTCCTTGTCCCAAAACCGGGTCTCCATCAGGTACCCAAGCCCCCCCCCCCCCCCCCCCCCCGCCTCGGTGCTGCCTCCTCTGACCTCTGGGGTCCCTTGGGGGGATGCTGGGGTCTGTCTAAGCATGTGCTGCTGCTGGTGTGTGCTGGAAAAGGGAGGAAAAGGTGAAATGCCAAGCTTCCCCCACTCTCTCCCTGCCTCCCCCGCCCCCCCCCCATTTGTCCTCAAGGAGATTAGTCCCCTTCCCTGGCTTACAGGGGGATTTGTGGCTGCTCCATCTGCTCAGAGCCCAGCAGGTCAGCGGTGCTGGGGAGGAGCGGTTGCAGCCCAGCTGGTGTCCCCAGCTCCTGGACATCCCAGGCAAAACCTTGGGTTTGCCTCCAGGTTGGGTGTTTTGGGCTGTATCTGTCAGAAAAGGGGCCACCCCCCCACCCCCTGGCCCTACATGGGTAAAATACTGCTTGCAGTGAGGTTTGGCCCCGAGAGTGTTTGTGAATGGAGCTGATGAAGGCTGTGAGGAGCCATGGCAAGGTCTCTTAAGCTGCTTTTGGCTGGTGGAAAGCCATGAGGATGCTTGAGGACCTTCCCATCCACCCAGGACAGTCCCAAAGAGATGAATGCCCTGCAACCCCACCCCCCCCCCCCACCCTGGCCTTTCCTAAAGTGTGAGTGGTGGGGGAAGCATCCCGGAGCAGACTTGCTTTCCCAAGTGGACCCACGATGTGCCTGCTGGGGGGTTGAGGATAAATGGGGAAAGGTTTGCCAGCTCCTGAGTGCTTGTGGAGATGGTGCTTTCCGGAGGGGAAAACCAGGAGGTGATGGGGCGATGCGGGGCTCTCCCCTCTCCCGCTCCATCGCTCCCGTCTCGTCACCAGGTGCCGGTTGGAAGCAGTGGGTAGCGAAGAGGCTGGAGGTAAGTTAGGGAAGAGCTGATGAGAAGAGGGCTCGCCGAGGCTGGATTTATAGGGAATGACTGAACTAGGTTTGTGGAAGCAGGCGGGGGGGGGGGGGGGGGGGGGGGGCGCCGCTGGGTGCCGCTGGGGACCAGGGCTTTGTCCTGCTCCCAGGCTGTGAGGACCCTGGGACATGTGAGCCTTCGCCTATCTTAGCTGAGTCTGGCGTGCTGTAGGACCCAGGAACGTGCTCCTCCCGTGCCCCTGCCTTTTTGGCAGGGATGGGGTCTTGTGGGACCCCGACAGACCTCCCCCCTACCCCAGGGATGCTCCCGGTGGGGCAGCTCTCAGAAAACACTGGTTTCTCTTCTAACGTGGCAGAAAACCACAGAGGGAAAGCAGCAGAGCTGAGATGCCATCCCCATCCAGCTCAGCCACCACTGCAGAGCCCAGGGAGGGTGGGGGGACCAGTTTCAGCCCCCGTCTCCGTCCTCTCTCCCTGGCTGTTAGGCCAGGAGTACCGATGGAGGCTGCCAGGTGTCAGCTCGGAAATCTTTTAACTTTACCTCGTCTCCCCAAATGGACAATGTCTCCCCTCATTAGGTACCCGCCCAGGGGGCAGATGTCAGCTCCGCTCATGGCTTTTCTCAGCTCATCTCTGCCCAGACTCTTGACGGCTTCGGAGCTCTCAGGTCCCATCATGTCACGCCGGCTCCTTACCCGTGGGGCTCTGCTCTGCCTGCCCAGCGGCTGTGGCGTCCTGGCGGTGGTGGTGGCAGCTCACCTACCCCCTTCCCCTCCCAAAAAACCTTCCCCTCGCCACCTCCCCCTCTCAAGGAGTTGGGTTTTGAAGGCTGCTTCATAAAGAAAGGCTGGAAAATAATGGGGACCGGTGGCACACGTGTGGGGTGTGTGGTGTGTGTGTGTGTGCGTGTGCACAGAGCTGGAGTTGGTTTTCCTTGCCCAGATAGTGCCTGGGAGGAGAAGCCATCTCTGAAGCCTGCCCTTTGAAGCTGATGCGTCCCGACAGCTTGTTCACTGGGACATTAAAATCATTGCCTCTGCCTGCGTAAAACACCCAGTAAGTTGGATGATGGGAACACAGGTCAGGGGAGGATCGTTCTCTCCCCCTCCCCTGCGAGCCCCGTGCAGCACACCAAAGCACATCCCAGAAGCGCAGGGGCTGCTGCGCCACCCCACCTGGGTGTGAGCGGGGTCCCCTCCAACTTGGGGGGGGTGGGGAGGGATGCAGGTGGGCCTGTCTTGCTGAGGTTTCCATCTATAAGGTGTACTGTAGCTGCGGGATTTGGTGATATGGTGGGAGAACGTCCCCATCCCACCCAGTGCATCCCTCACCAGCTGCACAGCATGTTTTCCCCAAGAGCTTGACTTTTCCCTGGGGAGGGGGTGGGATGCAGCGTAACAAGGGGACATCTGCAAGCTCTGCATGCTCTCTGCAGACCTGGGACCCCAGGCAGATGCCCTGTGGTCCCAGGCACAGAGCCAGGTGAGATGCCCCCTGGGCACGACCAGAGTCCTGGCAGGTGAGGGGAAGCTGAGGTCCGGCTTGGCTGGCTGTTTGCAGGAGGGGCTGACGGGGTTTTGCAGCAGACTTTTGGGGTTTGGGTAGGTGGGGGTGGTATGTCATAGGGGATAGGAGGATCTTGAAATGTTGGAGTCTACAAGGGATGTTTTTTTGAGGGGACTGGCTGCATCAGTGGGTTGGAACTCGTTGCGTCCGCAGGTAGTTGTGTCTGGGAGCAGTAGGGTGAGTTTGCTGGGATCTGGACACCTCTGCCACCCTGCTCTTCAAAAATGGCTCCTTCAGTGTCCTGGGTGACCCCTCGTGAACATCACCGACCACTTAGCTAATAGGACCTAGTCTAGGAGAGCCAGTGGGAGACCTGGCAATGAAGGGGATGGAGCTGTGCAGGGATGGAGCCATGCATCCATCCATGCAGGGATGGAGCTGTGCAGGGATGGAGCCATGCATCCATCCATGCAGGGATGGAGCTGTGCAGGGATGGAGCCATGCATCCATCCATGCAGGGATGGAGCTGTGCAGGGATGGAGCCATGCATCCATCCATGCAGGGATGGAGCTGTGCAGGGATGGAGCCATGCATCCATCCATGCAGGGGATGGAGCTGTGCAGGGGATGGAGCCACACATCCATCCATGCAGGGGATGGAGCCACACATCCATCCATGCAGGGATGGAGCTGTGCAGGGATGGAGCCACACAAGGACGGAGCACTTGCTCATGCAAGCATGTCTCACTGCCATGGCTCAGGAGATAGAAAGCTTTTGGTGCCATCACCTTGCTGGTGTCTTCCTCACGGCCCCAGTGCTTATTTCACCAAGGAGAAAGAACTGGGTATAGATAAGAGGTGACTCCTCTGCTTGTAGTGCCAAAGCAGAGACAATGTGCAGGGCTGGAAGGAGGATTTGGGAGGTGATGGCAAGGATGGTCATCTGCTGGCAGACCAGAAAGTTGCTTGTCCATACCTGGAGGTCACCTGCACCTTAACTGCAGAAAACACAAGTTAAGTGGCTAGAGGAGCGTGTGGTTTGACTGTCTTGGTCCTGTGCATCTCAGGGGGCTGCAAGACACAGAAATGGCCTTTTCTGAGGCTGGGTTCCAGTCCTACACCAGAGGGCTGGGCTGGGAGCAGGGCTTTCTGCACCTGGTAGTGTGTGTGGCACGCGACAGTGGCATTGTGGTTGGGGTCTCCCCGTGCAGCGTGTTCAAGCCAAGGGCAGAGGGGTTGTAGCATCACAAGCAGCAGAGCTGCTGGGAGGTGGATACTTGATCAAGAAAGCTGCTGAGATTCTTTAATGACACGTTTCCTGAAGGCTGAGCTTGGGATAAGCTCAAACCTATGGCCTGAAAGGCAAATAGAAGGTTCATTCCTTGGGGAATTCCCAGGCCACGTTGCTGTGGGTCACCAGGCTGCACCCTCCTGGGCCAGCGGGGAGGCAGGATGAGCCCGCGGGGCTGCGGCAAGAGCATTGTGTCTGTGCTGGTGCTGGGGAGCAGGAGGGGGAATTTCCTTGCATCCCCTTGGTTTTCCAGCATCCTGAATCCTTACCTGAGTCCCCTTGGGCTGCTGTGTTTGGGAGTTTTCCTTCTTTTGCTCATGACTGCAGTCAGTGACCAGAAGTTTGTGCCTAAATCACCAAGGGTCCCTCTGTGTGGGGCTTCCCCGTCCCTTGGGTGGCTCACAGCTGTAGCAGAGGAGTTGAGAGGATGCTCTTGTGGGTTCTGAGAACGGGTGAGGGCTGGGCACCCCAGGGTGCTGAGATGATGTGTTTGTCTTCCAGGTGCTCCCCTGTCGCCTCCCCTGCTGACCCCCAGCCCTCTGCCCCACAGCTTCTCCAGCCTGCCCCTAGTGCTCCTCCGACGGTGAGTCCCACTTGGAGTTCTCCATCTGTTCCAGTCTGTCTTTTGGCAGTTTCTCTGGGACCTGTCCTGCTTGCTGGTGCCACTGGTCAGGGATGCAGTCGCTACCTCAGATGTTCAGACACACACGTGAGATTTTGGGGGTGGGGGGAAGAAACATTCATCCTGAGGATAGTTGGTCACTGGGGGAGGGTGTGCAGCCTCCATCCTGGGAGGCTTTCAAGCCCCAAAGGGATATGGCCTTGGGTAGCTTGGTCTGATCTTTGTGCTGACACTTCTGGGGGGTGTCCCATGAGCTCCCCACCCACCAGCAGGCTCCTTCCCCCAGCAGCAGCAGCCACCCCTCATGCCCAGGTCTTTGGGGATGAGCACGCTGGCTGCCGAGTCACTGGGAAGAGGAAGGTTCCTCCTGGCACACCAGCCGCCTCGCCCAGAGCAGCCCCGAGTCCGAGCGTGGCCATCCCACTGCCTGAGGAGTGTTTTGGGCCATGGGGAGTTTTTCCTGCCCCCTGGCACTCAGCTTATTAACAGCTCGGGCTGCTCGATGGATGTTATTGATGGGCTGTGCATGCCCCAGTTCACTTACTGGGAGCAGCAGCAAAAATCAAGCAACAAAAATAACCCCCTGCCCACGGCACGGACACGTGATGGATTGTTGCTGTTGCTGTGCTGGGGGGATGAAGACCACCCCTGGCTCCTGGTCCCCCTCGTTGGGGCTGTTCCCACAGCCAGACCTCTGGGTTGTGGTCACTTGAGGAGTGTTGTTGGGGTTGTGTACCTGCTCCACAGCCCAGCTCTTTGGATGGCTTCCCTCGGTGGCTAAGATGCTGGGAAAGGGTCTGCTCAAACCTGCTGTGAAAAAGTGGGTGAGCAGAAGGACAAGAGCCTGGGAGGGACGCAGAGAAATTGTCTGAGCAGCCAGGGATCGGGTATGGAAAGCTGAAGCCCTCACAGAATTAAATCTGGCCAGGGGCACCAAGGGCAGCTGGAAGAGCTGCTGTAGGCAGGGACTTGGGGGCAGGGGAGCAAAGAACTGTCCATTAGAAGAGAAGATCAGGTTTGAAACCATCTGAGGAACCTGAAGACACACAAGTCCTTGGGACCCGACACCAGTCCAGAGGCAACTGGTGGATGAAGTGGCTCAGCCACTCTCCATGGTATTTGGGAAGCCGTGGCAGTGGGGTGAAGTCCCCACCGGCTGGAAAAGGGGAAACGTGACCCCCCCCTTTTTTAAACAAGGAAACAAGGAAGAGCCAGGGAACTACAGACCAGTTGGTCTCACCTCTGTGCCCCATAAGATCTTGGAGCAGATCCTCCTGGAAAGTATGCTCAGGGATGTGGAAAGTAAGGAGGTGATTGGTGACAGCCACCACGGCTCCACTACAGGGAAGTTGTGCCTGACACATCTGGTGGCCTTCTACAGCACAGTTACACCATTGGTGAGTGAGAGAAGAGCAACTCATGTCAGCCAGTACCTTGAGGGGCTCCAGGAGAGCTGGAGAGGGGCTGGTGCCCAGGGCAGGGAGGGCCAGTCTCAGGGGAACGGCCTTCAGCTGCAGGAGGGGGATGGAGAGGAGCTGGGAGGCAGAAATCCTTCCTGGGGAGGGGGGAGGCCCTGGCCCAGGGTGCCCAGAGAAGCTGGGGCTGCCCCTGGATCCCTGGCAGGGTTCAAGGCCGGGTTGGATGGGGCTTGGGGCACCCTGAGCTGGTAGGGGTATCCCTGCCTGTGGCAGGGGGGGACACTGGGACAGCTCTGAGGCCTCTTCCCACCCAAACCAGCCTGGAGTTCTGTGAATGTAGCAGAAAGTATAAACAGGGCTTTGCTGCCCACCCCAGAGCTGATGTTCCTGATTGCTTTGTGTCCCTCCCCACCCCAAACCGTGTTTCATTTCTCTCTGAAATGTGCTTTTTCCCCCATGGGGTAAGCAGGCATCAGGCATCCTGCCTCTACCGTGCGCTGCTGCCCAGGCTCAGCCCGCAGAGCCCAGTGCCCAGCCCAGCTCAGCATGCCCTTCTGCGGCGCCACCGGACCCTCCGAGGAGCCGCTCTGGAGCTCGAGGCCAGCCTGCAGGGTAAGGTAAGGCAGGCTCAGGCCTTTTCCAAATCATGGGCTGGGGGGGTGGGATGTGGATATGTCTTTTTAGCTGCCCCGTGGTCTCCCTTAGGGCATAAAACCAGGCTGTGGGGAGAGAGGGACTTGTGCCGTGCCGGGGTCTGGCTGTGCGGGAGGGGCAGTGCTGCGGTGTGAGCTAAAAAAGGGGAGGGGGTTTCTCTCCCTGAGTGTTGTGATCCTGCTGACAGGGCTTCTGAGAGGTGGGGTTTTGCTGCTGGGCCTTCTCTCTGTGAAGGGGACGGCACCGCCCTGCATCGGTGCAGGTCTCCCACCCTGCCGCCTCTGCCCTTGCCGCACGCAGCCCCCTCCTCCCCCTTGCTTTCCACCACGTTGGTCGCAGGGGGTCCATTAAAAACCAGCTGAAGAGCTGAGCTGGGAAGTGCAGAGACAGGGTGATTTTCATCAGCCGCTCTGCTTTTGTGACCAAAATAGATGGGCTTTGGCCTGGGGCCATCGCCTCGTCCCAGGCATCGACTGCTGCAAATGGGCGGCGGGGCAACATTTTCCATTAGTGAAGGGGAGGACACACGTCTCCGGGTGAGAAGACAGGTCCACAAAGCAGAAATGTTGTAGCAACAGACAAACCCACCTCTTCTCTCCCCCATGCCCTTTAAAAGTGTTGTGTGTTGCTGTTTTCTGCACCTAAAACCCCAGGAGAGCCTGGCTGGGGCAGCACCCCGGTACCTGCCACAAGAGGCTGTGCTTGGGAGAAAGGGATGGAGGGTGTCTCAGGGGAGCTGCAGGTGACTCAGTAATGGGGAAGCAAAGGTAGAACTTGCCCAGAAATCTGTGAGGAGGCTTGTCCAAGGTCGCCGGTGAGGTGGTAGGTTGCACTTGGTCTTGAGCGTGTGTCAGCTGAAGGTCTCCGCTGTCAACCACCTGCAGCTCCTGTGAGGCTTGGGGAAGGGCTCCCCATAGCCAGCTCCAGGAACAGTGGGGCATGACCTTGCTGGGGAGACTGGGTGTCCAGCCAGGGACCGAGTCCCCAGACTGTCTCACACAGGTGCTCTTAACCCCAATCTGCCCAGAAAGTGTGTTTTATTCTCTGGCTTCAGGAAAGTCTGAACGAGTTGGTGGAGAGGCTGAGGTAGCTGGGCTAGAGAAGAGAAGGCTGTGGGGGGACCTCATTGCAGCCTGCCAGTCCCTGAAGGGAGCAGAGACACAGGAGGGGAATCAGCTTGTTCAAGGGCAGAGCCTGGCAGGACAAGGGGGATGGAGTGAAGCTGGAGGAGGGAAGGGGGAGATGAGATCTGAGGGGGAAGTTCTTTGCAGAGAGAGTGGTGAGGGGCTGGAAGGGGCTGCCCAGAGAGGGGGTGGGTGCCCCATCCCTGGGGGTGTTGAAGGCCAGGTTGGCTGGGGCCCTGGGCAACCTTGTGTAGCTCCAGGCCTGGAGGTTGGTGTCCCTGCCTATGGCAGGGGGTTGGAGCTGTGTGACCCTTGGGGTCCCTTCCAACTCAGCCCAGTCTGGGATTCTGTAATTCTATGAAGACACTTTTCTGAAATAAGTGGTTATTAAAGTGTCATTTGGATGAACATCACGACATCCCTCAGCTCCCACCTCTCTCCAGGAAAGTCTCCTACCTCATTTTCTGCCTTCCCATGCTCCCCATGCAACGTCCCATCCCTTCTCCCGGGCCCGTGCTGTGTCCCCTCTCTCACATCCAGAGGTGGGAGAGGAGCCTGGTGCCCAGCTCTGGGCCAGCCAGCAGCTTCAAGCAAGGTGCTGTTGCCCTTTGAAATGCTGACACCCTCCGAGTCTGTGGCATGGACCTCTCTTCATCCTCTGAACTCAGAGCTGACCCTGTGTGTGTGGAACCACAACCATTTTATAGAAAAACCTACAGGTGCCAGGGACCCCTGGAAGAGAACTCGGGTTTTGGAGACCGCTCGGTGCTGGGAAGCCACCGCTGCTCCACCCCGCAGCCAGGCGAGTGGGCACCGCTGATGCTGGAGGTGCTGGGAGGTGCTGGGGAGGGAAGTGTCCCTGCGTGAGGCTGCAGGGCGGTGAGGGGGACGTGCCTGGGGGCAGCAAACGATTTCCCAGTTTGACCCTTCTGCTTAATCTGAACTTGAAGGTGAACGAGCAAAACCGGCGGCATCGATCCAGGCCCCGGCTGATGAGCGCCGTGCCCTGCGGAGAGCTCAGCCCCTGGTGTCAGGTCCCTTCCTCACTGGTTTTTTTTTTTCCTGCCTCCCCTTCACGCCTTTCCAAAGCCATCAGTCAGAGAGGGGCCCAGCATGGCACCCCGAACAGCCAGCCTTGCTGGGGGCCGGGGGTGTGCTATGTAGGCAGCTGCAGAGAGCTGCCCCGCTGTCTGATGGGCCGCAGCCGCCTCTCCACCGCCGGTGAGCCTGGCATCTGCTTGGGGGTGCGGAGAGGCACGTGCTAAAGGTGAAGGTGTTGGTACCAGTGAAGCCCCGTGCTGTGTGCCAGGGGACATGTTCCTCGTAGGTAATCCTGGTAGATGACAGACCTCATAGGTTGCTGGTGGGTGACAGGGTGGCCATGAGCCAGCAGTGTGTCCTGGGGGTTGAGAGAGACAATGGGATCCTGGGGGCATCAGGAGGAGTGTGGGCAGCAGGTCACAGGAGGAGATCCTCCCCCTCTGCTCTGCCCTGCTCAGGCCCCACCTGCAGTGTTGTGTCCAGTGCTGGGCTTCCTGGGATCAAACAGACAGGGATCTCCTGGAGAGAGTCCAGAGGAGGCTGTGGAGATGCTGAAGGGCCTGGAGCATCTCCCCTGTGAGGAAAGGCTGAGGGAGCTGGGGCTGTTCAGCCTGGAGAGAAGAAGACTCAGGGGGTCCTTATTAATGTTTATCAATACATGAAGGGTGGGATGCAGGGGGACATGGCCAGACCCTTTTCAATGTCTGTGGGGACAGGACAAGGGGCAATGGCTGCAAGTTGGAGCACAGGAAGTTCCACACCAACATGGGGAAGAACTTTTCCCCAGTGAGGGTGAGGGAGCCCTGGGACAGGCTGCCCAGGGGGGTGTGGAGTCTCCTTCTCTGGAGAGATTCCAGTCTGGATGCCTATCTGTGCAATATGAGCTGGGGAGCTGCTTTGGCTGGGGGTTGGACCCGATGAGCTCTTGAGGTCCCTTCCAGCCCCTGTGCTGCTGTGATTCTGTAATGAAGCTGTGTGATGAGCCACACAGCTCGTGGCTCAGGGCACCTGGTGTCACACCGAGCAGCGGTGATGAATTCGGACTCGGCTTGCTGAGCACCATGTACCTCGCAGCATCCCCGTGCTGCTCCCCGGTCTCTGAATGAAAAGCCACACAACCTGGCCAACTGTGCTTCCCTGACCCACTGGGAAACAAAACCCAAGCATAGGTTGGAAGCCAAGAACTTGCCTTGGCTAATAGGTAGGAGAAGCTCCTTTTTTTGGGGGAGGGGAAGATGAGGATGATGATGATGTTGATTCCCTCAGCATCTTCCCTGCTTTAGCAGCAGATTTTTCCCGCAGCTGAAAAATCACAAACCATTTTAATCCAAGTATTGCTTGTTCTGAGCTTTTAATCCAGCTTGCTTTTTCTATCGGCAGAGCGGCCTGAAATGATTTCTCCGCCTGCCTCTCTATTATATAATTATTCAGAAGATTACTTGGGAGCCAGATTGAGCTGGGCATCCCCGGGGAAGGGCTGTGAAGGTGGGGGGGGGGGGGCTGTGGGGCTGGAAGGTTGGGGGGGAAAGGAGTGTCGCTTCCTTGCTTGCTTGCTTGCTTGCTTGCTTCCTTGCTTGCTTGCTTCCTTGCTTGCTTGCTTCCTTGCTTGCTTGCTTCCTTGCTTGCTTGCTTCCTTGCTTGCTTGCTTGCTTGCTTGCTTGCTTGCTTGCTTCCTTGCTTCCTTGCTTCCTTGCTTCCTTCCTTGAGGGGAAAGCAGTGAGCTGAGTGCTTTTGGCTGTGTCCGTTGTTTGTGTTTATGGGTCAGGTTGGCTGGGGCCCTGGACAACCTTGTGTAGCTCCAGGCCTGGAGGTTGGTGTCCCTGCCTGTGGCAGGGGGTTGGAGCTCTGTGATCCTTGGGGTCCCTTCCAACCCAGGCCATTCTATGATTCTATGGAAGGTTGGGATAAAATGTCCCCATTGCCTGGCTGTGGTGGCTGGAGCAGTGTGAACCCCTGGGCCAGAGAGGATTTTTGGGTGAAACTCCATTTCCATACACCATTTTGGGTGGTTTATGGCTGGACTTGTGTCTTTGATAGCAGTGTGGTGAGACAGTCCAGCTGTGGGAAGGGCCTGGAAGTCGAGGCTGTGCTCCTGATGCCACCCATCCCTGTGTAGAGCCATATGGGGTGACAGAGTGCCAGCTCGCATCGTGGAGGGGGCACACAAGAAGGCACGGAGGTGGCCAGATCTGTGCTGTCTCACCACAGCCTGACTCAGCTGGTTGCTCCTGGAGCCTTTGGGATTACCCTTAGATAACAAGGGCTTGAGCCCTTGGATGGTAGGATCATAGGATGTGTTGGGTTGGCAGGGACCTTCAAAGGCCACCCTGTCCCACCCTGCACTGATCAGGGACACCTTTAACTGGTGGCTCAGAGCTTCATCCACCCTGACCTTGGATGTCTCCAGGGATGGGGCCTCCCCCACCTCTCTGGGCACCCTGTGCCAGGGTCTCAGCACCCTCAGAGGGAAGAGCTTCTTCCTCATGTCTCCCCTGCACCTGCCCTGCTCTAGTTTAACCCATCTCCCCTCGTCCCATCGCTCCCTGCCCTTACACACAGCCCTGCCCAGCTTTCCTGTAGGTCCTTCAGGGGCTGGAAGGGACTCGGAGGTCTCCCTGAGCCTTCTCTTCTCCAGGCTGAACCAGCCAGGCTCTCCCAGCCTGTCTGTGTAGGAGAGGAGCTCCAGCCCTCTGAGCATCCTTGGGACAGCTGCTCTGCAGCAGGATCATCACTGAAATTCAAGATGCCAGAGGTAGATGCGTTCAGGACTTCCCACTGACTGGGGTGATGAACAGGCACGTCGCTGGTGTGACAGGATGGCACTGCTCGGGCCTTTGCCATGTGGAGACTCAGGTTGCCAGGAGAACACAGCTTCTGGCTGGCACAACCTGTGAGCTTGAGCTTTGACTGGAGAAGCAAAAGCAAGACTTGGGCTCCAAAGCTTCCTTTTTTTTTTTTTTTTTTTCCTCAAACTGAGGATTCTGACGCTGCTGGGCTGGTATGTGTGGAGACTAAGGGAAGGCCAGGAGCTGCTTGGGCTGTGGACTGTAGCTGGGTGGGATGTGGGGGCTTGGAGCTGCTGTGTCCTGGGAAATACAGGGCTGGGGCAGGAGGGATCTCCAGCAGCAGTCCAAGCCAGTCCATGCCAGGAGCTGTGGCTTGGCTTGCTGGGCTCCACAGGGCCTCAGGGACCCTTCTTGGGCAGACCCCACCCCCCAGATTTGTGCTGTGCTTTAGGTTTGGTGAGTGTCTTTGAAGTAAAAGCTCTCGGAGCTGGTCGTGGCCCTGGTGGGTCGGGCAATGCCCACCTGCAGCATGCAACGCTCTTCCCTCCACCACACTTGGTCCTTCTTCCAAGGACGCTGTTTCAGCAGACCCCCTCCCCTCCAACGCAGGAGCCTGGTCTGTTGGCACAGCCACCGTGTGTCAGCTGGGACCGGATCAGCCTGGGTGGGGGATGGCCAGAGCAATGTGTGGGGCATGAGAGAATGCTGGGGTTTTTTTTTTAGTGACAGAGTGGTTGTAACACATCTCCTTCCTCCGAGGCTCTGGGAGCCAGCGGAGCTCTGGGGTCTGCAGGCAGGGCTTCAGCCTGGTCCTTCCCTTCGCTGCTGCCCACCTCTGAGACGGGTGGTTTAGTGCAGCCCATCACCAGCAGCCAAATGTATGTTGCTGCACGCCCTCCTCTCCCTCCCGGCGTCTCCATCCCTGGAGCAGGTGAGCAGGCGCCGTGCTGCCAATACCCTGGCAGAGCAGCTCCAAATTTCCCAGTGCGTGTGGGCAGCACCCCAGCGCTCGTCTTGTACCCGAGCTCCTTTCTCCATCATGTTGAAAGCGTTGGCTGGTTGGCGTTCATCGCCTTGAGGCAACTCGATTTGCTCAGTGGCCTTTAAAAAAAAGAAATAATTTTAAAAAAATAAATAAATATCTATTTAAAAAAAAAAAAAAACCCACCACAAAAATCAAAGCCCACTGCAAATGACAAGATCATCAGCATTGGGTGCATCCCCCTTTCCAGCAAACCAAGGGATTTGGGAGAAAATGGGTCACGTGCTCTTCATCCCATGCCACGTGGTGGCTTTCCCAGGGCCAATGAGGTTCTGAGCCCTCTGCGCCATACAGGGGAAAAAAAAAATAAATCACTGGGGTTTTTTTTTTTTCCCCCCCAGTAGCATTTTTCATCCTTTCCAAACGTGAAAAGACTGGCCATCTGTCCGGACCCTACTCACACCAAACCGGCGCCCTACAGAGCCTCTTTGGGGAAGGTAAGAAGGATTTGAGAGGTGGTGGTGGTGGTGGTGGAAGGCCACCCACCGCGGGCAACTTTTCCCAAGGATGAAAAGCGGGGAAGAGTCAGGAAATGAGTCGGGTCTGGGGGGGGTCTGTTAGTTAAAAGAGCTTTGGATGCTTAAGAGCTGGCTTAAGTGAGTCTCTCGGAGAGGAAGCTTGAGTCTGTGTTGGAGGGGAGGTGGGATATTGGGAGAAGTAGGCGCGTGGGCAGAGGGTTAGCGGGAGCCCACGGCTGCTTCTCCAGCCGCTCCTTAGGAAATGCGTCGCGGGCGTTTTGGCAGCGTCGGCCGGTAACGTCTCCGCTCTCTCCTCTGGTGCCATGCTTTGGTTGTTTTGGGTTTTTTTTCCTGCCAAAATCCAGTTGTCCAAAGCCAAAGCTGGTGTCCCCGGGTCTCCGCGTTCACCGGAATATCCAACCGTTCCACGCCCGCGTGACTTCACGGCGCGGCGGCGTTTGTGTAGCACACCCGGGGTGGGAGCAGCACAAACCGAATCTCCTTCAAGGAACTGATTCTGAAGTCATGCAGACCTGAATCTTGTCTCGGCCCGTAGCTGAACCCCCACAACCTTACTGAATTTAATTTTCACCCTTTGGCTGTGTTCCTATCATCTATCTCAACTTTCCCCCAGCGCTGGGGAAGCGAGGGCTGGAGGGGGGGATACTTTTTATTCCGAGTCTCGCTCCGTTTCCCTTGCAGTTTCCCTTCAGATGCCTCGTTTACTCCGGGTGGTTAAATCCTCCCCAGTACCCTTGCGTTCTCTTTGCGTTGTGGCATTGCCCTACAAGTAGAAGAGTGAAATATTGAGTTGCAGAGGTTACAGAGGACCCCAAATGCTCTTGAAATCGATGCCAAAATGTCACCTTCTCGTAAAGGGGAAAATGCCTTTGGATGTGTTGTTCCTGTAATCCGAGTTTTGGGGGATGATGTAATTTTAAAGTGAGCCATATTGGGGAAAAAAAAAAAAATCTTATTTTATTTGTCAAAAGTCACATCCAGCTTAAAAAAAAACCAAAAACCCTCCCAACAGCATCGGTGGATGAAGAGCATGGTGTTTAAGTTCCCATAAAACGATTGACCTTTGTTTTGACAGATGCAAAGGCAGATGCTAGCCTGCATCTTGATATTGAAACCAAACCCTGAAAATCGGTGGGGTTTGCTTGGTTGGCTTTTTTGTTCCTCCCTCCCCTTCTCCCCCCAATATCTGGGGGTTTGTTTTTAATGCGGAATTCCAAAATAGCTGGGTAATATTTCTGCAGCCTTTCACCTCAAGAGTTTCCCCTTCTTTCAAGGGATTAATTTGTGTCAACGTATTTGGTGTTCTCAGACACAAAAGCGAATTTGGAATTCTTGCTCTCTGAGAAACAGCCCTTAAAAACCACCCCAGCGCTGTTCCTTGCACCTCAGGGGACGTTCCCCTCTGAAGGAAGCCTATCGTTTTGGGGTGGGGAGGAAAAAAAGGTGTAAGGATGGAGATGGAGGGGAGCTAAACCCCCTCTTTGCATGATTTCAAGGTCCGCGTGGCGCTGGGTGCAAATTCCGCTTCCGAAGGGTGTCGGAGCAGCTGCTGGGGTTTTTAGGGCAGATGCAAATCCCGTCGGGATCGGTGGCGTAGGTTGAGCAGAGCGGAGCTGGCAAAGCAGCTCCGTGGTGGCCAGCACCCATCGGAGTGGATGCGCCTGCACGGGGAGATGCCCCCCACCTTGCAAGGATGCTCTTCTGGGAAGCTGCCGGCGATGCTTTGTGCCCGCTGTGGTTTGGTGGTCCCAGGGCCGCCAGCGTGGCTTCCTGCGACGATGGGGCTCCTACCTGGCACGTGGGATGGAGCTCAATCCCGACAGCGCTTGGAGGGCTTCCAGCTTCGGCTCCGATCTGGCGGAGCAGAGGCTGCTTCCCTGGCCCCGGGATGCGCTGTGCTGGGTGGCACCTCTGGCTTGGAGCCCCCCTGTTCCTGCTGCACGAGGGTGGGTGGCTTGAGTTTGCCAGGCCTGTGCCGCTGCTTGGTGGCCGGCTGAAATGGAAAGTGAATTTAAGTGCTTCCCCAACCAGTGAGGGCTGTCCCCATCCCTGGAGCGAGCTTTTTCCCAGCCCCATACTGCGTGCATCCCTCCTGGCACCGCGGCAGCACGCACACATGCAGGTCTGGTTTAACATCTTCCTTTTATTCAGGCTTTGCCATATGAGCTGGTAGCACACAGTGAGTGCCAGTGCAAAGCATCCTGCTGACAGCGGACCCACTGCAGCCCTCGGATGCACCAGGGTACCACCCGTCTGCAGCAGAGGCAGCTCGGGGTGTCGGTGGCACATCCCGGTTTTGGCAGAGACCTGCAGCCCTGCGGGGATGGGACCGCTGCAGTGGCCGTGCCCTTGCAGCCAGGGCCAGGTTTGGGGACAGGGATGGTCATGGTCCCTTCCCCAGCAGCCCTGATTCCTAGCCAAGCGCAGTCAGTGGTTCCCTCGCTGGTGCGGCTGTGATTTGCTCAGTGTTTAGACCCGAGGTTACAGAGGACCTACCATGGGGAGAAGGATAGAGGAGAAGGCGGCTCTCCTTGATTTTAATCAGGGTTGAGGTTTAGCTGAAGTGAAAACAGATCAGGAGTGACAGTTTTGGAGCCTGCTGTCAGGGTCTGAGCGCAGTGCGGTGGCGATCCTCCCCCAGCCGCCGAGGGCCCCCGTCCTCCTCCTCCTCCTCCTCCCTGGCCGAAGTCAGGGAGAGCCGCTGCTGCCAAGCACAGGAGAGGGGCAATGCAGCCCGGCTCCACTGCCGGCACGGCCGCCGGATGGCTTTGTCACACGTCGCCCTGCATCCTCCTTCCTCGTGGTGCTCTCAGCTGAGGGCAGCGGCAGGCAGGACGTGACCCTGTGGTGGCCGTTGAGCATGGACTCACTCCCCACCCTGTCTTCCCCAGCAAACGGGTGCTTAGAAAAGGAAGGATGGGGTTAGCGCTGCACCCCGATCGATCCGCGCTGCCCTGACCGGGCCATGCTGGGTTGCTTCTCCAGGGCAGGGAGAGACCCAGAGGGTCTCCCTTCCCTTGTCTCCCAAAGAGCAGCTGCAGTGGAAGTCACGGAGAGGATCCAGCCCTGAGCCTGGAGGGCTGGGATCTCTGGAGCCAGGCTGGGACTGGGCTGGGATCTCTGGGACCGGACTGGGATCTCTGGGGCCAGGCTGGTTGTGGCTCAGTCCCCAAGCATTTCTAAATGAGGGGGGACACACACCAGCAGAATGACGCTGTACTCAGCTCATGCCTTATGTCCCCAGTGTAAGGTGTTGTGGGGGAGAAAGGAACAGGAAGACCTGCCTGTTCCCCCACCCCTGGATCAGGAGAGGCTGGGACTTGGCCCCAGGTGCTTTGAAAAATGTGGTGGCATTGAGGAGAGTAGCCCCTCACCCCTCACCTCCCATCCCGTGCAGCCTGGCATCCGGCTGCCATCTACTTTTTTGGGTTGTTTTTAATTAAGCAACTCATCAGCTAAATCAGCTGGGTTTTGTAGAGACTAAGCGTGGTGAAAATGAAGCTCTCCTCACCCACCTTGACCCAGCACCTCCTGTTTTCTCCCCCCGTGTCTGTCTGTCTGTCCGTGTGTCGGTGCCTGGACAGACCCCTCCAGGGCAGCCCATGCCCTGCAAGCTTTCATCCCTGTTTCCAGGGATTAGAGAGAGAAGTGGAGATGGGATGAGATGAGGCAGTAGATTGCTTTGCTCTCAGGATGAAGGGATTTGTGGACTGCCCCCAGATCAGTAGATTGAAAATGGAGGGAAATTATTGGGATGATGCTGCCTGCGGGATTAAAGCCAGGGCAGGAGGGGAACGAGGAGGGGGGGTCACAGATCAGGGGGAGTGTGCCACTATGAGCTGCGGGGGGATGCTCCTGGCTGCATCCTCATCAGTTCCAGAGGATGCACTGGAAGCAGCTGCCCCACAGCCCCAGCTCTCTGGGATGTCCAAACGGGTGTGCAGTGTGATGGGCCAAGCTGGAAAGAGGGATTCGGGGCCAGGAGCCCACATTTCTGCTGGCTAGATCAATGAAAAATAGGGGGGGGTAGGGGGTGGGGTGTGTTTGGTGCCTGCTTTGCAGGCATCATGACCATGTGGGTGTCTGTGCAGCAGCAGCGAGGGAACGGTGCAGGCAGAAGTCTTGTGCTGGTAAAGTCCATCCAGGTCTTTCAGGTGGGGATGGAGGGATGGAGTTCCCCTCCGAGGTGGTGGATAAGGCTGTGGGATCCCTGGCGTGGCAGCAGGGTGAACCCACTTTTCTGTTGCCTCCCGCTTCCCCAAGGCCCCAGGGATGCTCTTCTCTCAGCTGCCCCCCCCCCCCCCCCCCCCCACACACACACACAGTGAAGAGGAAGCCCAGAGGTCTGTGCAGAGCTGGGTTCTCTTGCTCCCAAGCTGCTGGAGGATAAGTTGCTTGTCCTTCGGGGTCTGCACAGCTCCCCGTCATCTCTCCTCCCTGATGAGCAGCTGGTCTGCCCCTATGGCCATGAGCATCCTTTTCTGGGTGTCCTTTGGCCTCCCCCTGGCACACAGGAGGCTGCAATCTGGAGGGGCTGCGCTGGCGTCCTTTGCAGAAGACATGGGTCCTTTGGAGATGGCTCCCGGCTGCGGCAGAGCATCCCCAGGGCATCTGTCAAGGCACATCCTGGTGCCAAGCGGCATCTCCTGGCTCGTGTTCCTTGGCTTCTGACTGAGGAGAAAAGAGGCTGAATAGGGTCCATCTCCTGAAGCGTGGCTGGCCCTGGGCATAGCACAAAGTCAAGGTTGTGAGTTCCATTGTCGGGCAGAGATGAGCTTTATTTGCAAATCTGCAAGTGTTTGTGAGATTTAAACAGTGATGGCTGGCAGGACGTTGTCACTGGCAGAAGGACGTTGTCACTGGCAGAAGGACATTGTTGCTGGCAGCCCACGGCTGTGGGGAACTGCCTGACCTGGTGCTTTAAGCCCCCCACTCAGGACCCCACGCAGAGCCATGGTTCCTCCAGTCCTTCCCGTGGGCCACATTTGCTGACCTGAGGGTCCCCTCTGCTGGCTGGATCTGCACTCAGGACTCCCCCGTGTTTCTTTCCTTTCGTGAAATCGCAGGTTGAGTTGTTGCTCCTGTCCCTTTTTGGGTGGATGGGGGGCTTAGTTGTGCACTTAGTTACTCCTGGCCAAGCTCAGCTTGCCCCGGCCGGCTGCTCAGCACCACTCAGCCCCTCACCCACTCACTCCTCCCCCCCGCTCTGGTGGGATGGGGAGAAGAACCAGAAGAAAAAGGTAAAGCTCATGGGTTGGCATCAGGACAGGTCACTAGGACAGGAAAGGAAAGGGGAAATAACTCAGGGATACCAGGATACCAGGGATACACAATGGAGCCTGGTGCTCAGCCCGTCCCCTGCCAGCCCCCCCTGTATATCCAGAGCGTGACTTCAGGGTTTGGCAGACCCCTTTGGCTAGTTTGTGTCAGCTGCCTTGGCCATGTCCCCTTCAGCCTTGCTGCACTGTGACTTCGTTTGTCCCCTTTGCCAAGCTCATTTTGGCTTCTCACTCTGCTCTCCAGCGCCGTTGGCTTCCCCACCTGGGCGCTCACTCAGTGGGGCCACTGGTAAGTGGGGGTTTCTTTGGGGGGGATGGTGGAGCATTTCTCAGCCACCTTCAAGTGGTTTTCATTTGAAGCTTCCCAGGCTGTTTCAGGACTATGCCATGTAGGACCTAGAAGCAGCCTCATTACTGCTGCCACCATACTACCCAGGTAGGATGTTATCCCATCCCAGGGGTGTTTATTGCTGGTGCTTGAGGAAATGTTGGGTGAGCTGCCCTGGCTCCTCCACATCACATGGGTTTCTCCAGGGCATCTGCACTGCGCAGAGACTGAGGCAAAGCTTTGTCCATCAGTAGCTCCTCTGAGGCCCTCCCACCCTCTCCAAAAAGTTGGATTGGGCATGGAGGGACAGCCAGTATTTCAGGAAAGAAACTTTAATGGATAGGTTTAATCTCTTCTTTAATGTGCTGACAGAGGAAGAATTATTGAATCATTGAACCTTTAAGGTTGGAAAAGACCTCTAAGGTCGTCAAGTCCAACTGTCTGTCCAATATCACCATGTCAACTAAACCAAGCTGTGCCCAAAGAGACAGAGTGACCCTGTTATCCCAGGAAATGTTATTTTTCTCATCACACAGAGTCTTGAGCCCAACCAGCACTTGCTAAAGGCTCACAGACCTCTGAAGATGCTCTTGGTCGCCGAGTTGTGATGGACCCAGAGGAGTGGTGCAGGGAGCATTGGCTCTCATCACCTCACAGGGCAAAATTTCTGCTGTGCCTGAGGTTTGACATTCACTGGGAAATACTATTTTTATTGGAAAATTGTTCCAAAAGTAACTACTGGGGGGGAATGGGAGGAGGCTGAATGGGAGCACGTTGTTCCTGCCCGCCTGGCTGCTCACCCCAGCCTTCCAAAAGCAGCTTGAGTTCACTATGAAATTTAAAAATCCAGTGAAGGTCCATTCTCATTGCAGGCAGCATTATCTCAGCTTGTCCAGAGGGTTGGTTTCACAGGTTCAACCCACTGATTTTGCTCAGGGTCCCACACTCAGCCAGCCCTGGAACCTGTCCAGACAGGGTTTTCTGCACAAGGGCGCCTAGCAGCCTGCTCCCACAGAAACTGAGTTTCCCCCTCCCTTGCTTGTCAGACCTCTGCTTGAAGCAGCTCCTGTGAATGAATGGGAATGCTGCATCCTGCAGATCTCAGGTACAGCTTCCTAATTTCCCTGGTAATTAGCACAAGCCTCTAAGCTTGATGCCATCCGCAGAGGTGGGGTGCTGTTGTCCAGCCAGCCTCCTGCGTGGGATAAACTCATTGCCTGCAAGACCTTCCTCCTGGGATGATGGGTAGGGAGGAGCTGAGGCCTTGCTCACTACCCTTCACACAAGGGGTGGCAGTAATGGCACCGCCACGGCACCAGAACCCGTTGTTCTCCTCAGAGCAGGCTGGCCTTGGGGCCAAGCAGAGGTTTAACCTCCTCTGAGACGCGCGGCCCCGTCCTCCTTTCACGCGTGGCTGAGGATCCCTGCACCAGCCCTGCCAGGGTTGTGCCTCTGTGGGCGGCTGATGCTGGCCTTGGTTAACTGTTGTGGTGTGATGAGCCTCCTGGTGCTCAGCGGAGGAGCAGGGACTTGCACTGGACATCGGGCTGGAGCCGAGGGGTTGTTCTGCTCTTCCCTGTAGAGACTCAGCAGCTTTCCTTGCTTAGAGTGACAGGTCTGTGCTGGAGGTGTGTGGTGCTGCGTTTCTGTTCCTCTTGGTTTATCAGTCAGGCCATAAATCAGAGGCTCATTGAATGTGTTGGGTTGGCAGGGACCTCCAAAGGCCACCCTGTCCCACCCTGCACTGAGCAGGGACACCTTTAACTGGAGCAGGTGGCTCAGAGCTTGATCCACCCTGACCTTGGATGTCTCCAGGGATGGGGCCTCCCCCACCTCTCTGGGCACCCTGTGCCAGGGTCTCAGCACCCTCAGAGGGAAGAGCTTCTTCCTCATGTCTCCCCTGAACCTGCCCTGCTCTAGTTTAACCCATCTCCCCTCGTCCCATCGCTCCCTGCCCTTACACACAGCCCTGCCCAGCTTTCCTGTAGGTCCTTCAGGGACTGGAAGGGGCTCGGAGGTCTCCCTGAGCCTTCTCTTCTCCAGGCTGAGCCAGCCCAGCTCTCCCAGCCTGTCTGTGTAGGAGAGGAGCTCTGAGCATCCTCATGACCTCCTCTGGACCTGCTCTGAGATGTCCATGTCCTCCTTGGCCCCAAAGCTGGACACAGATTGCTCTGAAATGCACAAAACCCCACTGAAAACCTGGGAATCTGAGGTGGGTTCAGCAGAGTCAAATGAGGCTGATAGAGGTGGTGCTCAGAGCAGGATGCAGAACCTGCTCCCAGCAGCGTGTGGGTGCACCAGATGAAGTAGAAACCCAGCAGAGCAGCAGGGATTTTCCTGGAGGAGATAGGAGGCTTTGGTTTGAGAGCAGAGATGTGCGTTTGGCTGGGATGTGGCTGAGCCCACCACAGTGGGACATGGCTGGAGCGATGGGCTACTGTGCCAGCTGCACCTGAACTCTGGCTGATACCAACAGGGAGAGCCAGCATCTCTCCCTGAACAGGCCTTCCAGTGCTCAAGAAAAGCTACCCCTGGTCTCCAGAGGGCAAAGGATCTGGGTAGAAAGCCACGCTGACGTGAAGGGGGGGGGTAGAAAGAGATTGTTTGGAAATAGAGAAGAGCAACCAGGAGTTGAAGCTGGCAAAGAGGTTGGTGGGAGAAGCAGGAGTCAGCCAGAGGTAGCAAACAAGGCAGCAGGAGGTTGTTCTGCTGGTCCTGGTACTGAATTTGTGGGCAGAGGAACCAGCAGAAAGGGGCAGGGGAGCAGAGAGTCCAGGGACTGCAGTAGTAATTAGGGTAATTGGTATAGAGGTGATTGAGACCAGAGGAGCCCTCTGGCACACACAGGCGAGGGCAGGGGGAGCGGGTTATGGCAGGTGGCCATCAGGAGCCAACGAGTGACACCCTGGGCCAGGAGTGGAGACATCTCTGGGGGCAGGTGACCAAGAACAAAGCCTCCAGAGATGCTCGCTGTGGGGGGCAAGAGCAGGGATATGTGTTTCCCGTGGAACCCCGTGGGCGGGGAGGATGTGAGGCTGCACTGCTGGCTGATGTGCTGGGGGCATGGCACGGGGGCGTCTCCTCCTCCTCCTCTTGGATTGAGATTCCTAAGCAATACACTCCCCCTGGAGCTGGGGAGCGAGCAGAGGGAAGGTCAGTTAAAAGGACTGCAGCCTGTGGACAATGGCAGCGGCTGGAGGCACAGCTTTATTGTGGTGGGTGTCACTCACGTAGGTGAGTGACCTCCCCCAGCTTCATCTCCTGACAGCTGAAGGCTGCCGGTGGCTGGTGCGTCTCCATCCACAGCCTGGGTCTAAGGGAATGCTTGACTTTGTGCGTGGCTTTTTTTCCTTCTCCTCGCTCCTTCCATCCCCATCCTGACCTGGTCAGGCTTGTGTGGTCGTCATAATCCAGAGCTGGCTGCACCAGGGTGCTTCCCCAGCTGAAGATCGTGCTCCAATGATTTCCCCAGCACGAAAACTCACGCTGAAAACCGCTGGATTAGGTGCTAATGGCAGGATCAAGCTGAGCGGGGAGAAAGCTCCTGCTTATGCAGGTGGGCAGGCGGTGCTCCTCAGGAGAGCAAGCTAGGAAGCCTGGAATGCCAGAAAAGCAGCTTCTTTCCCAGATTCCCCTGCTTTTCCCTACGTTTAGCCCATCTTTCAGCTTCCAAGGGTCAGAAAATGCTGGCCCAAGTTGCATGAGGGTCAGAGGTGTTTAGACCTCTCCTCCCTTGAGGTGGAAAACCTCGCCTCAGGTGATGGTGGAGTTTCTGGCCAAGGCTATAGTCCCCAAGGTGAAAGTCTGCCAAACACATTAGCAGTCAGCCATGTCGGGGCGTGTTGGGGTGTGCTGAAGGACACAGAAGCTTTGTGGTCCTCTTTAACACCTGGCTTTATGCCGGTGGGGTCCCTGAAACGCCTGGGAAGCCTGCTGGAGATGTTTTTCAGGGTGGCATTGCTGTTGAGTAACCTCTGGGATGCTCGGGGCTGGTCCTCTGGGCACAGTATCCCCGGACAGACCAGTGCCCTGCCCACCCTGCTCTTTACCTGCACAGGTCAGCAAGGGCTCTTGGTCAGCAGGGCTCCAAGGTGTTGGAGTTTATCAGCCTGCATTGAGCAAACCTGTCAAGAACGTGTGACTTTTGGAGCTCTGAGGCTGTGTGATGGGCGAGGGGGAGGCCAGACACAGTGAGTTTGGTGCCTGTGAGCTTTCCATCCTAAACCTTTCAGGGAGAGGATGGGTTATGGGATGTTTTTGCACTGAGTTGTCCTCTCTGTTCGTTTTTGGACAGCTTGAACGAAAATGTTGCTGTCCCTCAAAACAAATAGCTGTAGAGAGCCATGGAATATCACACAGATGAGAGCATTCCATGATGAGATCTACCAAGGAAAGCCTAGCTCGTGCATCTGTCTTCTCACAGGACTGTCCACCCCAGAGGCACCAGGTAAAAGCAGATAAGACCCCACATAGCTGGGGTCTGCAGGTGTTAGCCATGCCACACCAAAGAGGGAGAACAATTTTGCGAGGGAGCTTGTTTATCAGAGCCACCTCTCCAAAACGCAGGCTGCTGCGTCCTGGGGTGGCAGGGGCTGTCTCAGGGGAGCTGCCCCTCCTCTCCCCCCGACCCGTACTGGCAGCAGATGCCTTGGCTCTCCGTTGGGCATTTGTAGAGGAGGCGTAGGCAGTGTTTGCTGGAGCTGCGCCGCAGGACTCGCTGGCGCGTGGCTAACGTGCCCGGGGAGCCCAGTGGATGTACAGGAGGAGGAGGAGGAGAAGGAGGGCTGGCAGCAGCAAGTGCAGAGCCAGCGATGGCTCCCGGTCTCTGCAGCGGCTGAGCTCAGCCAAGCCCCTGCTGTCACCCACCCGGAGGGGGATGGAGACATCCCAGCATCCGCTTGTCCACCTCCCCTGTAGAAACCAGGCTGGAGAACAACATCCAGCCCAGAGCTCGGTCTCCCTCCCCTTGTTGTGCTTCACCTGCCGTTTCCCGTTTGGGAGATGATGGAGGTATTAAATTAATTGAAGGTAGTGTGTTCAGAATCCCCCCTAGTTAGAAGATTTTGTTCAAATTTGAGGAGATTTCTGGGGTATCAGCAGGACTCAACAAGAACATCAGCATCAGGCAATTGTTCCAAGCCCTAAAAATCTGGAAAGGAGAAAAATCAGAGTGTTTGAACGTGGGGAACAGGAGTCTTTCTGCTGTTCTGGGCTTCCATTTTCCTTCTTGTTCTCCCTTCTCCTCCTGGGTATCTGGTGCCTGAGCTGCTTTTTCAGACACAGGGAATTCTCCACAGATTAAGGACGTTTCTTGGGATTTGATACACTTAATCTCAAAGCCAAGGGTGAGGGAGGAGCCAGATTGCTCTGAGCACTGGCGCTGCCTCCTCCGAGCATCCTCCCTCACCCTGGTGCAAAGACATTCGGCTGCTCCCCACGTTGGCCACGTTGGTGTGGGAGGATGCTGCTCCGGTCCTGCACCCGCGGTCCTTCAGGTGTGATGCTCAGCGGAGCCTCCTTGCTTGGCTCAGCAGGCGACTTCCATTTTGGGGGCCAAACTCAACACTTTCGTCTCCTAACCTGGAGTGTTGTGTCCAGTGCTGGGCTCTCTGGGATCAAACAGACAGAGATCTCCTGGAGAGAGTCCAGAGGAGGCTGTGGAGATGCTGAAGGGCCTGGAGCATCTCCCCTGTGAGGAAAGGCTGAGGGAGCTGGGGCTGCTCAGCCTGGAGAGAAGAAGACTCAGGGGGGACCTGATTAATGTTTATCAGTATCTGAAGGGTGGGATGCAGGGGGAAATGGCCAGACCCTTCTCAGTGTCTGTGGGGACAGGACAAGGGGCAATGGCTGCAAGTTGGAGCACAGGGAGTTCCACCCCAATCTCGGGAGGAACTTCTTCCCGGTGAGGGTGAGGGAGCCCTGGGCCAGGCTGCCCAGGGGGTGTGGAGTCTCCTTTTCTGGAGAGATTCCAGCCCCGTCTGGACACCGCCCTGTGTGCCCTGTCCTAGGGACCCTGCTTTGGCAGGGGGTTGGACCTGATGATCTCTGGAGGTCCCTTCCAACCCATGATGGAGCCCATGGGCTCCATCAGCAGAGGGGTGGCAGCAGGGACAGGGAGGGGATTGTCCCTCTCTGCCCTGCCCTGGGGAGGCCCCAGCTGGAGTCCTGTGTCCAGAGCTGGGGCCTCAGGACAAGGAAGATGTGGGGCTGTTGGAGAGGGGTCAGAGGAGCCATGGAGATGCTCAGAGGGCTGGAGCAGCTCCCCTGTGGAGAGAGGCTGAGGGAGCTGGGCTGGGTCAGCCTGGAGAAGAGAAGGCTGTGGGGGGACCTCATTGCAGCCTGCCAGTCCCTGAAGGGAGCAGAGACACAGGAGGGGAATCAGCTTGTTCAAGGGCAGAGCCTGGCAGGACAAGGGGGATGGAGTGAAGCTGGAGGAGGGAAGGGGGAGAGGAGAGATTGGGGGGAAGTTCTTTGCAGAGAGAGTGGTGAGGGGCTGGGACAGGCTGCCCAGAGAGGGGGTGGGTGCCCCATCCCTGGGGGTGTTGAAGGCCAGGTTGGCTGGGGCCCTGGGCAACCTTGTGTAGCTCCAGGCCTGGAGGTTGGTGTCCCTGCCTGTGGCAGGGGGTTGGAGCTCTGTGATCCTTGGGGTCCCTTCCAACCCATGCCATTCTGTGAACCCCTGTGATTCTGTGAGTCTGGGATTCTAACACTGCGCCTCTGACCTCTGTAGGTTGCCCCTCCTTTGCGCTGGGTCCGAGTCGGGCTCTGGATCGACTCTGTCCGTTGGACTGGAAGTAACGGTGTCCTCAGGGCTTTCAAGTACATGGACAAAGAAGCCATTTGAAAGCTGCTGTGAGACAGGCAGAACGCAGTGGCGAAGAGGGTCTGAGATGGGTCTCTCTCCAGGCAGCGAATGCTCTGAAATGCTCAAAATGGCGTTGGGCAGGGGGGAGGAGGGGAGGAGGGGGGCTAATTTTTTCCCAGACCTTTGTCCGTGCAGAACGAGGGCTGTGGGGGAGGCACGTGCCCAGGCTCCATTGTTCCCAGCGCCTCCATTGAGAGGAGAGGATGAACCCCCCCTCTATAAGAGACTCACCTTTCGCTAGTGCGATTAAGAAAAGGCCAGTGGAGCTCTCCCGCTCACCGGAGCGTGAAGCGTGCTTAATTTAATAATGCTGATAAATCTTGAAGCCAGGAGCATTTGGCTAACACATGACCCACTTTTTCAATCAATTGGAAACATTTACATAACAGCCTGATGCAGGGTTCCTCCCACACGGGCTGTGGGGGCCGGGGTCGGCAGAGGCACCCCCCACAGCGGGGTTTGCCTCCGGTAGGGCGTTTGCTGAAAGGAAAAATGACCAATTTGGCCAGTCTTTGTAGCGGGCCGGTTGTGACCCGCCTCACCGGCACTGCCAGGTCTCCAGCAAAGGATGTGCTCGCCAACCCAGGTGGGTTTTGGGAACCCGTCACCCCAGTGGCAAAGCCCAGCCTGCTCCGGGTCCCACCTTGTCTTGCTGTGGGTGGCATCGTGGGCTGTACCTTCCCCGTGGTGACACGCAGCGTGGGTACTGCCCCTGCAAGTGGTGGGAGCCACTACCTGCGGATATGCCTTGACCCTTGGTTGTGAATACTCCCTGCCTTCCTCTGGCCCTGAGGATGCTCTTCCATCAGGAAGAGGAGCTGTACCTCTGCACCAGCCTCATGGCTTGCTTGTGTTTGCCAGGGCACGGCTAGATCACTCCTGGGACAGAACATCCCTGGGGATGGCTGTTCCCTTGTGAGGTGGGGGCACCTCTTCGGTGCAGCCTCTTTTGTCTCCTGGCAGGTGAGCGTGCCAGCACCGCTGACCTCCAGGAAGCAGCCTGTCTGTCCCTGCGTTTTGGCATCGTGGCGTCACACCAACACAACTGGTTATTGATTTCCCTTTATGTTTTCCCTGCAGTGGGCTCGGTCTTGAAAGTTCCTGGTCTTGCGTGTTGTGCTATTGTGTGTCAGTCCCTTTCCATTACTCCGGTCCTCAAGGTTGTCCTCTTCCTCCCCTGAAGTATCCTCCTCCCCTCAACACCTCTCCAACGTGGTTCATTTCTCATGTGGGGGTTTTACTCGTGGCCTAAAGATCTGTGTTTGCATGTAGGCTGTAAGCAGCCTCATTCCCCACGAGCTGGTCTCTGGTGGGCTTGGTTGGGAACACCCATCTCCCTGCTAGCCACGTGGGGTTTATCTGTTTGGGGTTTCTTAATAACCTCTTGGAGGAGGTTTTACACCAAACCCGTTGCCTGTCCGTGATTTGTGTGGTTCTGCATCTTTATACATCCCATCACAGAATCCCAGACTGGTTTAGGTTGGGAGGGACCCCAAGGGTCACAGAGCTCCGACCCCCTGCCACAGGCAGGGACACCAACCTCCAGGCCTGGAGCTACACAAGGTTGCCCAGGGCCCCAGCCAACCTGGCCTTCAACACCCCCAGGGACGGGGCACCCACCCCCTCTCTGGGCAGCCCCTGCCAGCCCCTCATCACTCTCTCTCTGCAAAGAACTTCCCCCTCAGATCTCCTCTCCCCCTTCCCTCCTCCAGCTTCACTCCATCCCCCTTGTCCTGCCAGGCTCTGCCCTTGAACAAGCTGATTCCCCTCCTGTGTCTCTGCTCCCTTCAGGGACTGGCAGGCTGCAATGAGGTCCCCCCACAGCCTTCTCTTCTCCAGGCTGACCCAGCCCAGCTCCCTCAGCCTCTCTCCACAGGGGAGCTGCTCCAGCCCTCTGAGCATCTCCATGGCTCCTCTGACCCCTCTCCAACAGCCCCACATCTTTCTTGTAGATCTGTCTCTATGCCAGAGTACTGGTTTCCCTCCCATTTTCTGGTCACCTAAGTCCCTGTCTGAGCAAAGGAGAACCTCAGATGCTTGTGACCAGGATGAAAAACCTCCCATCTGATATAGATACACCAAGGGATTAAACAACACAGGGGAAATTGCTGTGAGTCTCTCAGTGTAGCACGTACAGGGATGCTGGCACCCCCCTCTGAGGCAGGACTGGTCTCCCCGTGCAGTAGGCTGCCTGGTCCTCTCCTGTGGAGATGCTACTGTGGAGGTGTTGGGAAAGAAAAGGGAAGGATTGGTGATTTTTTTTTTTTTTATCCCAATATCAGCAGCGATTTTCCCTCTAGAGGGCAGAGGAGGAAAGAGAGAGGACGGGAAGGGAACTGGAATGTGCTGGGGAAACCTTGCAGAGGTTTCAGTACAGACCTGCAAAGCCAGGGGTGGCTGGGAGCGGCACAGAGGTGTACCATTCGGGCCACCAGCTCCATCCTGCCCGCTCCGTGCTCCTAGGGTCAGGCAGGTGTCTCCTGGTCATTGAAAAAATGGCTTTTGATTTTTCTGAGTGCCCATTTCACTGGCACAGGGTGCCCAGAGAGGTAGAGGAGGCCCCATCCCTGGAGACATCCAAGGTCAGGGTTGATGAAGCTCTGAGCCACCTGCTCCAGTTAAAGGTGTCCCTGCTCAGTGCAGGGTGGGACAGGGTGGCCTTTGAAGGTCCCTGCCAACCCAACACATCCTATGATCCTACCATCCAAGGGCTCAAGCCCTTGTTATCTAAGGGTAATCCCAAAGGCTCCATGAGCAACCAGCTGAGTCAGGCTGTGGTGAGACAGCACAGATCTGGCCACCTCCGTGCCTTCTTGTGTGTCCCCTCCACGACCTGAGCTGGCACTCTGTCACCCCATATGGCTCTACACAGGGATGGGTGGCATCAGGAGCACAGCCTCGACTTCCAGGCCCTTCCCACAGCTGGACTGTCTCACCACGCTGCTACCAAAGACACAAGTCCAGCCATAAACCACCCAAAATGGTGTATGGAAATGGAGTTTCACCCAAAAATCCTCTCTGGCCCAGGGGTTCACACTGCTCCAGCCACCACAGCCAGGCAATGGGGACATTTTATCCCAACCTTCCATAGAATCATAGAATGGCCTGGGTTGGAAGGGACCCCAAGGATCACAGAGCTCCATCCCTGGAGACATCCAAGGTCAGGGTGGGTGAAGCTCTGAGCCACCTGCTCCAGTTAAAGGTGTCCCTGCTCAGTGCAGGGTGGGACAGGGTGGCCTTTGGGGGTCCCGGCCAACCCAAAGGCATCCCATGATTCACATGTCAAAAGGTGAATTTGGGTTTGCTAGAGAGGTGCCCTGGGTCCTTGGAAGTCCCCGTTCAGCTGTCGGCCCTTGGCCAGGCTGCTGAGATGCCTTCTGGCTCAGACCCTCGAGTCTTTGCTCCCGCTGTGGCTTTTGGCAAAGCTGGTGGCAGAGCCACGGGCTGTACCCAGGCTCACACCCAGCCCGGTCCCTGCAGCCAGCAGCCGGCTTGATGTGCACCCGCTGACACGTGCAGCCCGTGGCAGCTCCCTGCAGCTGCTCCAGCTGTGGCTTTCCCATGCTCTGTAGGGTGCATCCCACGTGAGGAACCTTCCTGTGCTGAGAGAAAACCTTTCTCCCCCCCACCCACCCTCCTCTCTGTCCCTAGGTGACACGGCCGTGGTGCTGTCTCCTTCCGTGCCGGGGCTGCCCTCCCAGCTAACACACGTCTCCTGTCCCCCGGTAGGAAATGGAGTCGAAGGTCTCCGAAGGCGGCTTGAACGTCACCCTCACTATCCGGCTGCTGATGCACGGCAAGGTAAGGGGCTCCCAGCAAGGGGGTTTCTTCACAGCTCCCTCTCTCACCTCTGCTCCAGGCAGACCCACTGTCATCTCCACAGCCCTGGGCTGCCCAGAGCAGGTCCTCTGCTGATGGGTGTCGTGGTTTCCCCCCGGCTGTGGGCCGAGATCCACGCAGCTGCCTGCTCCTTAAAGTAAAAGAGCAGGAGAAAAGGGAAAGGGGGGGGGAAACAAGGGAAGGGAAAAGGAAGGGGCAAATAACTCCAAACCCAAGAAGCTAAGAGGCCCGTGGGTTGGGATAAGGAGAGTTTACTAAGAGAACAGAAAGATCAAATATAACAATGCTAACAGGGCTTTAGAGCAAAAGAATATGAAACTATTGATACCCAATGCAGTTTCTCACCCAATCACACAGCTCAGGCCGCACCACCCAGAGCCATCCCGGAACCTGACCGTCCCCCAAGACCCTCGTGTCCCGGAACCGCCCCCCCTTTTTCCTCCCATCAGCCCCCATTATCCTGGGCAGGACGTAATTGGCATGGAATACTCTCTTTGGCCCATCTGGGTCACCTGTCCTGGCTTTGACTGTCTGACTGCAGCTAGAAACATCAGGGTGTTCTCAGCACTGCTTTCATTGTAACTCCCAAACACAGCATTCCATCCACTGCTACAAATGAAATTAACTCTATCCTGACTGAAACCAGGACAATGGGGCTTGGGGGGGGGGGGGGGTTGGCACAGTGGTGGCATAGTCCTCCTGACCCCTCTCAAGGCTGCTCCCTGCCCTGTCCTTCCGCGGGTGACTGTGCACACTGGGTCTTTGCTTCATTGTGGGGCTGGGCTTGGTTGCCTTCATGTTCTGTAACCTCAGTTCCTCAACCCCTTTGTGTTTGGCTTTTTTCCCTGCAGGAAGTTGGAAGCATCATCGGAAAGGTAAGGACACCTTTGAATTGTGTACTTAATGCTGCCGCCTCCACCGTTTGCTGCCTGGGGCGTGGTAGACACCAGTCACCTCCTCCCTCTAACGTCCTTAAATGTTTGGGGTGCACGAGCTTGTCCCTGCATCGGTGAGACAGAAATCTGGAGAGACCCACAGAGGGATCCAAGTCCATTCCCTAAAAAAAACCCCCAAACCACCCACTTCACCTTCCGCCGTTTCTAAGCTGCCTCGGTGGGGTGATGGATAGGTGTTTATGATCGTGTTCCTCTGGGGTTTTGATCAAACAGATTCCTCAAGAGAGGTTAAAAACCATGACGCAGACCAGTTTAGCTTGTGCAGAACAGCTTCGCGGGGTGCTCTGCTCCCTGGTGCTTGCCACGGTGGTCTGGAAAGTCCTGGCTGTGCAGGACTGGGGTTTTTGAGGGGCAGGTTTGTGGTAGTGAAGGTTTGCAGCGCAAACACCTCCTCCTATATGCTTGCACCTTATATTTCCCATCAGCCTGTCCAGCCCTGGAGAGATTCACATTAGTACCTGCTTTATGTCTGAATATAAAGATAGTAGATCTCTCCAAAATCACTCTGAAGCACCATCTTTTCTCAATATCTGACCAGTATCTGAGCATTTTCCATGTGGTTTTTTTCCTCTACAATACAGAAGGGAAGGTCGTAGCTTCAAGTGTGTGGGTGGTTTGTCTGTCATGCCCCACAGCTGCGGGGAACAGGCCTGTGATGGCTTGCACCCTCAGTTCTCCTGCCTGCCTGTCACTTGGAGATGGAGGGATGGCTGTCACAGAGCTGCCCAGATGTTTGACCAGGTGTTGCCATGTGTTAGAGAGAGATGAGTGTTCAGAAGGGTTGTTTACAAGGCGGGAGTCTGGAATTTTTAGTAACAGCCTGTGTTTCTGCTGCTGCTTTCAGAAAGGAGAGACTGTGAAGAAGATGCGTGAGGAGGTGAGTGGCCCTACTCTGTAGGATGATTTGGGGGAGGGTGGGAGAGGAGCAGGAAGTGCCATCGGGCTCTCTGGTCCGGCAGCGTGCAACACAGCACCCAGAGCTGCCCGTTGCCCTGTGTGATGTGTGTGGTAACTCCCAGGGTCAGGCCAGAGCTCCTTGGTGTGGGTTTCTCACTCCATACTCAGACAAACTCCCATCACGTTTAATGGGAATTTTGCACTAAAAGACCCAAAGATGCTTGGAAACCCTTCCTGAGGGTCAGGGCAAGGCAGTACTGGAAGCACCATGGGGCACAAGGGATGGAAATTTTTAAGGTCAGGCGGGATGTTGAGAGGCTGGCACGGAAGATGATGAGGGACCATGCGCCTCTGGCACATCCCCATGAGTTGCTTGGCTGCAGCTGTTCCAGGGCTGTGCCTTTCTCATTCCAGAGCGGAGCAAGGATCAACATCTCCGAGGGAAACTGCCCCGAGCGAATCGTGACCATCACCGGCCCCACCGATGCCATCTTCAAGGCTTTTGCCATGATCGCCTACAAATTTGAGGAGGTGAGCGACCCGACCCCTTTTCCCCAGGAGGGCAGAGTCGAAGGGTCTGCATCAAGACCCTCGGTGGCACCACCAGCCACCACGTGGAGCTCTGGCTTGCCCACTGCCGGGGCCAGCAGTGCAGACGGGCCTGGCTACCTCCTAGCCACGCGTGCCTGGCTGGACTTGCTTAATTGGCACATGACCTTGGCACAAAGCCTTCCAGACATCTCTAAGCAGGCCAGACCCACGCTTCGGTGAACTCTCCCAGAGGCCTCGCAGTTAACTGGCTGCAGGGATGTGTAATGATGCAGCTGCAGGCATAGACCAGCGACGGCCTGGGGGATGTGACCCCTCTACTCTGACCCCGGGCCTTTGGGCTGGCCTGGATGGCAGGCAGCTGGTTGGGTACCAAGGGCTGACACACTGTGCTCTTCCTCCCCAAGGACATCACCAACTCGATGAGCAACAGCACTGCTACCAGCAAACCACCGGTGACACTGCGGCTGGTCGTGCCAGCTAGTCAGTGCGGCTCGCTGATCGGCAAGGGAGGCTCCAAGATCAAGGAGATCAGGGAGGTAAGTCGGGCTTGGTTTCGTTATTGCATGTCACTGCTGCTCTGAGGAGCTGATCTACCACCCAGGAGGAGCTGCCTTGGGAAGGGAGATCCTTACACTGCTAGCGTCGTTGCTTCCCAGGATGGTCCTGCCACTGTAGGAGCAGCATCCCCTGGCACCTTGCCGGCGTGCTCCTGAGGATGCGGGCAGGGCGCCGCGTCCGAGCTCGTGCGGGGCAGCGCAGCCCTCGGGAGCTGCCTGCGGGGAAAGGCGTTCAGCTGTGGGATTTCTCCTCCTCTCTCTTTCTCTGTCTCCAGTCAACAGGTGCTCAGGTTCAAGTGGCGGGGGACATGCTGCCCAACTCCACCGAGCGGGCGGTGACAATCTCGGGGACACCCGAAGCAATTATCCAGTGTGTCAAACAGATCTGTGTGGTGATGCTGGAGGTACAGTCTGTAACAAAGGGGGTAAAGTACATAGGAAAAAAAAAAACCAACCCACCCAAACCCAGCTGGCACCACAACAGCGCTGGGAGCTGTGGAGCGTGTCTCTCGTACCCTTCACCACGCGTTGTCGGACCACTTTCATTTCCTGGTACCTCCGTTTGAAACCCACCTGGTGTGTTTTCCCTCACCATCACCCGGTGTTTGTAGAGTCCTGCATTGGAAACCTGTCTGGTCAGGTGGCCCAAAGGAGGTGGCTTGTGTCATAGCACCGTAGCCTGGTGTCCCAACAGTGCCCAGAGTGCCATGGGAAGGGGATGGGAGCTGTGGCCACTCCACCAAGGGCCTGGCTTCCTTCCAGTGCGGCTCGTGGTGCCCTGTGAGTACCCTGGGAGGAGGAAGCCAGTGCATCCCCCACATTGGGGAAGCTGGGGGTGCAAAGCCAGGCTCCAGTGAGCACGGCGGGAAGGGCAGTGGTGGAGAGCAGGGTCCATCGGGTGCATGGACCTGTGTCCAGGGTGTGGATTTCTGGGAGAAATGCTGAGGAGCAGAGCTGGGAGATCCCTGTCACAGGGAGAAGCTGCTGTGCCAATGGGTCATTGCCAGGGCTGACCGCAGCCACGCGCCCCACATCCACACCTGCTGCCTCAAACAGGAGGAGCTCTGTGAGGAAACCCCTTGGAACACAGGATGCTGACACCCTTCGCTCCTGGTCCTTCCCAGATGTGGACAAGCACGGAGCTGCGTCAGGCCCCTCTGCCTTGCTGTGCACCCCACGCACCACTACCCTTTCCCAGCAGGGAGGACCGCGTTGGATGCTGCTGGGAGCTTCAGATAGGGGTGCTGAGGCTTGGTGGAGGTGTGGCAGAACCAAATGTAAGCGATTCCAGTTTGGCAGTGGTGCAGCTCAGGAGGAGCTGCCACGAACCACCTTCCCCACCGCTGCTGGCAGTGATGCTCAGGCAGGAGCCCAGTGATGCTCGGGCAGGTACGCTGCTGCCAGAGGAGTGCAGTTGGAGCTGGATGCTGGACGCTGACTCCCAGGTCATGTTCTGGCCAGTGGCAGCGATGAGGCCAAGGCAATGCTTGCAGCTTTGTTTTAAGACCAAAGAAAGGGTGTGCTGAGTGTTCTCATTGCCTGAAACTGGGGACTTCACCAGTTCAGGAGATGCTCTTTAGAAATCTTTTAGTCTTAACTTACCTGACCACGGAAATCCTCGCTCGTCCCCTCCAAGAGCCCGAGGTTTGGGGCTACAGGGGCTGTGCTTTGATGGTGCAGCTTTCCCGTGGACCCGTGCTTGGCAGCAAGAGGGGGACCTGTCACTCGGCTACAAGTGGACATCTAGAAGAAGGTACAGGAGAAAAGTGAGGAATTTTCCGTGAGATTCCGTATTCGGTAGCGCCTGTCTTTACACGGCGGCAGCTGGGTTGCTTCACTGCGGGTAGAAGCAGGAAGCTTGTATCTGACATCTCTCCTGATCCCCAGAAACCTTCAAAACTTTTTCTACAGCCTGTTAGGTATGTTCAAGAGAAAGCCAATAGAGAGAATTTTGATTCTCCCCCTCTGCCCTGCTCTGGTGAGACCCCTCTGCAAGCACTGCGTCCAGCTCTGGGGATGCAGCACAAGGACACGGACCTCTCAGAGCGGCTCCAGGAAATGCCACGAGGATGCTCAGAGGGCTGGAGCTCCTCTCCTACACAGACAGGCTGGGAGAGCTGGGCTGGCTCAGCCTGGAGAAGAGAAGGCTCAGGGAGACCTCCAAGCCCCCTCCAGTCCCTGAAGGACCTACAGGAAAGCTGGGCAGGGCTGTGTGTAAGGGCAGGGAGCGATGGGACGAGGGGAGATGGGTTAAACTAGAGCAGGGCAGGTTCAGGGGAGACATGAGGAAGAAGCTCTTCCCTCTGAGGGTGGGGAGACCCTGGCACAGGTTGCCCAGAGAGGTGGGGGAGGCCCCATCCCTGGAGACATCCAAGGTCAGGGTGGATGAAGCTCTGAGCCACCTGCTCCAGTTAAAGGTGTCCCTGCTCAGTGCAGGGTGGGACTGGGTGGCCTTTGAAGGTCCCTGCCAACCCAACAAATTTGATAACTTGGGTGAGAAGATCCTGTGCGCCGCGGGATGCATCGCTACAGCTTGACGTGCATCACTGAAGCTTCTGCTCAGACCTACCCAGGTGCTGCTCAGGCCACAGCAGGGAGGAGTGAGATGTCCGGGTCACGCTGCTGCAGGAGGAGGGCTGGGAGTGCGCACACACCTCTGCTGCCGGCATCTGTCTGGCTGCTCACATGGACTGCTGCCACCATCCAGCTCTAGGAAAAGGTCTCCGGTGTTGCCATCTAGGAGGGGTTTCTGGCCACTGGCTCCGCAGAGCTCAGGAACCGTGGCTAAAGTGATTGCTGCCACTTGTCCCACCAGGACATGGGAAGTGTTGAGCACAATGACGGTGCCTCGAAGCGCTGGCTACACAGCCATCCCCACCCCAGCTTGGATGGTGATAGCCCAGACCAAGTCCTGAGGGTGACCCTGTCCCGGCGGTGAGGAAGAGGAGTGAGGTCGAACATGGTGCCGGGTCACTCAGACAGGCTGCTCGCTCCTTCTGATGCCCTTGCTCCTGGTACTGTGTGGGGCGGCTCCTGGTGCTCGGTGGGGCTGGTACCTCTCCAGGGCAGGCTGCGGGCACGTGAGAACTCTCAGGCTGCGCAGGAAGGCGCTGCTCAGGGAGGCTCACGGCATCCAGGGATGAAAAGCCTGGTCCGTGGCTGCACATCTCCATCTCCACCTCCTTGAGGAGGGCGCCACATCCCAGCGTCAAGCTTGAGCCCAGACCGGGCGACGCGATTTTACAGAGAGCGAAGGGCAGCAGAGGTCTGGGAAGCGATTTAGGGGCCCCGTGCCTTGGCAGGGGATCTCCTGTACCCCAGGTTGTCCTTATCGTCCATTAAACGCCAACTTCCCCCGTGTCCTCCTGTCCAGAAACGCGGTTTGCCTGGTGCGGGTGTTGCTGGCAGCGGCCCCGGGGGCCGTGCTCCCTCCGTCGGGTGCTTTCTAACGCTCTTTTTGCCACCATTTCAGGAAAGCTGTTTCTAATGTTCTCTCTCCCTCTCCTTGTCCCTTTTCCTAGTCCCCACCAAAAGGTGCCACCATTCCCTACCGCCCAAAGCCCGCCTCCACCCCTGTCATTTTTGCAGGTGGTCAGGTAAGAGCCGACCCGCTTGCAGCCTCCACTGCCAACCTCAGCCTTTTACTGCAGCACCAGCCGCTGCCCGTTAGTGCACTCAGGTTTCTTGCCTTCTGACTTGCATGGTGTCATCCCATCCGTTGCGTGCCACAGCAGGTGGACTGAAAGCTCTTTGCAGAACCGCTGGCAGGGTGGGAGGGCGTAGGCAAGGTGGGCTTAGCTCCCCGGGGTGTCTGCTGGAGGGGGAAGGAAAGGGCGAGTCCTGGGGAAACAGGGCGTCGGGTCTGCCGGGAGCCTGTGCACCAGGGAGAGTCATAGGGTCACAGAATCTCCCGAGTTGGGAGGGGTCCGTAAAGATCACCAAGCCCGACTGTTGGCTCCACACCAGTTACCAACCAACCAGTTACCAGCAGGAAGGAGAAAACGAGCAAAGCCTCACTGAAGGGGAGGCTGTGACCATGCTGTCACAGCGGCTGCCAGGGTCTGTCTTCTGGCATCCTTGGTCCCAGCAAGAGTAACTTTGGGCAGCTGTGATTGATCCGAGACGGGAAGGGCTCGTCCCAACCGCTCCAGGGCTGTGCTGAGCCTCCGTGAAAGGGTCATCCCTGTCATCAGTGCTCGGCCAGTTTGGGGTGCTGCTTCCTGCACCCCACCCCAAAACGCCCTGACCTGCAAAGCTGGCCCTCAGCTCTGCCCACGGGACGTCCCCATAACGGTGACACCGCCTGGGGTTGGTCCACAGGCTTGAAGCCCCGATGGGCTGTTTCTGGTGGCCTGTGGGAAGCAGAGAACCGACACCTCTGGCAGGTAACGTGCTGCAGGAGCTGGCGGTTGTTCTGCAAACAGAAATCAGGTCCCACGGCACGTGGTTTGTGAAACGGGAGCGGATTGGGCAGGCAGATGTTTTTGGGAGGGGATGTGAGTTTTTCCCACCTGCCTGTAGACGCCGTGGTGTCGCAGTGCAGGGGTATCCATCAGGGCAGGGGCTTTTCCAGGGGTTCCAGCAGCCGGGTAGAGCCAGGACTGGGAAGTTACATCAAACGCTGCCACACACGTCGCTTCTTTTCTCCCCAGCTGTAATAAATACCAGAAGGGCAAACGCAGGGTGGGAGCGCAGCCCCCCAAGCACAGGCTATTTCAGGCAGCGTGCTGAATTCGCATCTCTGAGTCACTGCCAGCGTCAGGAGGAGTGTGCCATTTGGTCTGAGTGGCCATCCTGGGAAAGAGCTTTGAGTCCAGCTGCTCGGTGAACTTCTCTTCTCAAAAAAAAGGGAGAGTAAGATGGAGGCAGCATTCCTCCTGCTTGGCGAGCAGCCGGTGTCTTGCACAGATGCGACTGTTGTGGGAAGAAGTGACTGACCCTGATGTGGGAGCTCTTCCCTGCCGCCCCGGGGGAGCATTGGCAAGCCCCTTGGCTCTGCCAAAGGGGATGGATGGCAGGTGACAGGGGCGGCACGAGGTGCTCGGGGTGGGTTGAACATGCGGGAGCTCAGCAGGCTGAGGGAGACACGGTGGCCAAAGGGACCATCCCCATCGGCCATGCATGAGGTTAGAAGGCCAGCGTCACACCAGCGGGTGCTGTCAGAGCTGGGTTGCATCTGTCCAAGACACCTTCCTGCCTTTTTTGGTTAATTTTTTATAATCAATTCTTCTATTTAAAAAAAAAAAAAACAAACCCAAACAACCCCAAAAACAGCGACCGGACCAAAAGGCCAGGGAAGAGTGAAGCTGTTGGAGCAGCCCCTGCCACGGGCACACCAGTGCCCACCGTGCCACCATGCTGGCAGGCGCTGGCACGGATGTTTCTAGGCACGGGGCTTTGCCTCCTCCCTCCTCCGGGATTTTTGGGCTTGATTTTTGGGTTGGTTTGGGGGTTTTTTTTTGGTTTTTTTTTTGCCGTTTGCAAATGATGTGGCAAATTTGCAGGAGGTTGAGAGGGATTTCTATTTTAATTTTTCCCACCTTTCCCTCAGCTATCTTTACTCTCCCTTTTGAAAGTGTTATCCATCTCTCTTGCCATTTCTTTCAGAATCATCCGAATTAATGTGTCAGCCAGTGGGATGATACGTTTTGCTAGCTGGTTTAAGTCCTAAATATCGGGCTCGTTAGGCACCGCGGTGCTTATTTGCATGTATAAAAAGAGGAAAGGACCACTAGAAACTAGAGCAGAACCACTCATCCATTTGCCTGGCAAGCACCAGCATGGGTTTATCAGTTAGGTGAAAGGCATCGCAGCCTGTCCCTGAGCCCTTAACGTCACCGCCACGCTGCCCAGCTGGTTTTGCGCACTGGGATACACTGGGTTGGATGTAAAGCTTGTTAAAAGGGACCTGGCACCCGAAAATAGGGGCAGGCTCACTGCACTGGCTTGCTCCTTCCGGGTTGCTGTTAGGCGCCAAGGGCGGCGGCGATGTCCCCGCGCATCCGCTACGTGACTAATTCTGGTTGAGGTGAAGCCTTGTGCGCAGCCGCGCCCAGTTTCCCTGCGATTCTGGCACCTTTCAAGAGGCGTTTCCTTCCCTTTGGAAGAGCCAAACGCTGCCCAAGCCCTTCCATCGGAGGGGTACGGCTCCCTCACGCCCCACGGACTCTCTGCCCCAGAGACTTTCACGCAGCACAGCAGGGAAGGTGCTTCCCTCCCCCGCCCCCAAGCCTCAAAAATCAAGCCAGTTAAGTCAGTCCCCCTGCGCCCCGTTGTCACCGACGAGATGCTGTGTGACGCTGGTGTAACGCTCAGCTCCCCATGCTCAGTTTTTTGGGGGTAGTGTGGGGTCCCGGGTGGGCAGGATTGGGAGCTGAGCCCCTCTTTAGCGTTTACCCCCCGTGTCAGGCAGGGAGGAGCAGAGCCTGGGGACAGCAGTCCCCATGGAGGCACGGGGCTTTGCCAACGCTTTCCTCCAGCCCTAATAACATGTGTTTTTTTGTTTTGTTTTGTTTTTTTGGTTCTTTCTCTTTTGCAGGCCTATACAATTCAGGGACAATACGCCATTCCACACCCGGATGTGAGTTTTACCCTCTTTTTTCTTACACCCTTTGATGTCACTTGCATGCTTGTTGTCGGTTCACCTGATATTAATATTAGGCAATAATATTAATAGCCTATTTTCAAAGTAACTGGCCGTGTGTAGTATCTGTAATACCTTGAGTAGCCTTTAACATTATCACTTCTGAGGACTTGGCCTGATGCTAAATTTGTTGCATTGTTCAGTGCTATCCCTTTGTTCTGAGACAAA
Organism: Rallus limicola; assembly: GCA_022605955.1. NCBI lineage: Eukaryota > Metazoa > Chordata > Aves > Gruiformes > Rallidae > Rallus > Rallus limicola. Next base: position 39,108,606 of record JAKCOZ010000008.1, read on the forward strand.
CCGTGCTCTATGCATTTTGTGCCTCAAAATGATCAAAACAAGCAAAAAGAAAAGAAAAAAAGGGAAGGGGAAAAAAAAAAAAAAAAAGACTTTCCCCCCTCTGTTTCCTCTTCGTCCTTAAAATGTTGGTAGGCCAAGGGATTATCTAGGTGCTGAGCGCCTTGGTGGGGTTGGGAGATGCCAGAGCTCATGTGTGGTTTCTTGCTTAAAGCCTGGGCAGGGGGAACGTGTCTCTCAGGGGTCCCTATCTGGGTGCTGAGGCTGGGCAAAATGCCACCTCCCTGTCCCCACAGGGGATGGAGAGGATGGGCACCCACCACGCTGCTGGATCTCACCTTGCTGAGGGTTCTGAGCTGGACCCCGGCCCCAAAGTGGTCACCCTTGTTTTGACGGCTGCCTCGCTGGGTTTGGCTCTCTGTCACCGAGGGAAGGGGTGCAGGGGAGTCACGGGGGACGGTCCCCGCTCGCTCTCGTGCTCCTCGGCGTGGAGACAGGTCGCTCGCCGCTCAGGCTTGCGGTGCGGATGGGTTTGTCTGCTGCTTGTGCTGGGCTCTCATGCCTGGGATGGGTCCTGGGGCCACGGCACGTTTTGGGGCGGGGGGATGTGTAGGGAACATCTGCCAGCACGTCAGCATGTAAACGTGCCGATGGAAAGGCAAAGCAAGTCTGTTTTAAAGGGTTTCTCTGGTAAAAGCAGCAGTGAGGCACTTTGATGCAGGCAGCTGCTCAGCTCCTGGGGGCGAGGTGTCTGACTGGGGAGCTCTTGGGAAAAGCTGGAATTCTCTAAATGTGTTTCAGAGGGGATAAAACACCCGGCGAGCCCCATTGCAGAGCGTGCCTGCGAGTCAGGGGTCTGCGGCGGGGGCTGAGCACAGAGGGGTGTAGCTTATCTGTAAGCGGCGTGGTTTGGGTGGCAAGTCCTCTCCAGCCAGACCCTGGACAGCAAGAGTTTGGCGTAGCTCAATGTTCCCCTTTCTGATGGGTCTTAAATCCCAGGATTACTTTGTGCATGGCTGAGAATGGCGCAAGGCTGGTGTGGGGGTGTGTGTGTGTGTGTGTGTGTGTCCATCCCTCCTGAGCGCCCGCTCCCCGTGGAACCAGTGAGGAGCTTTAGGCTGGGTTTTGATCCGATTTCACCCTGTTCAGTGGAGGCTTTGGCTTGTCCTACAAGTATGTCTGTACTTTGAGCAGCCTGATGGGATGGTGGCTCAGGGATCCTCTTAATCGCGCTTCGCTTTCACTACCCGAGTGGAATATAAATAAGCCAACCTGTGTATTTAAGGAGGGTACATCAGTGCAGTCTTAGTCCCTGTCCTGGCTTCCCCTTGCGACAGCTTGGTGTTCTCCTTGGTGCTTGGCAGGAATGAAATAACCCTCACTGCATTGGCTGGCTGCGCCCTGCCCCACTCCAGCAGGTTGGCTGAGACCCAGGACACGTTCTTCGTATGGGTACCACAGGCTCCATCCCTACTCTCGTAGCTCTCTCGTGTTTTAAGCACGGCTCAGTGCAGAACCCTGTCTTGAACGGGATTTGGGGGCTCCTGTGTTTAGTGGGTGCCCTTTTGCGGACTTGTGGCTGCAGAGTGGGCAGAATTTTGAATGCCAAAGTTAAAATAAGAGCCTCTGATTTTCTCCCCTGGGTAAAACCCACCCGGGTCTCTGAGAGGTTTGGGTGCACTCGTAAGCCATTCGGGATGCGGTCCATAGCTACCTGTGAGGTTTGTGGTGGAAGATGAAAGGATGGCTGCAGAAGCTGGGAGTGAAATAGATGTTGAGAGCAGGAGAGCTCCCAAGCCAGGGCATCACCTCTGGGTATACAACCAAGAGATGGGACCGGGCGATCCCTGCTGTGGGTGCCTCAGTGTGGCTGTACATTGGGCCCTGTCCCATCCTGTCCCTCACAGCAGTGCCGGTGGGGCAGCTCCCCTCTGGTCTGGGTTTGAAGAAACACTCTCAGGCTTTTTGCTTTCAGCTTTTCACAGGAAACAGGAGGGGAGGTGTTTGATGCACCGTGAGCAGCTTTCCCTTCGGTGCCTTGGCACAGCCATCCTCCCCCCTCGCAGCCTCTTCTTGCCGATACTGCGAGGGGTTTGCTAAACACTGCTACCCAAACTACGTCCTAAAGCTCTTCTGGATCAGCATGAGAAAGGATTTTGGTGGGGTTTCCCCCACCAGGCAAAGCAGGACCCTTGCCCCGGGGTGCTGGCAAAGAGACAGGAGGTTTTGTGTGGACTTCTGCTGGAGGGACGGGTGGTAACGAGGAGCGCACGTCATAGAAAATGAGATGGTTCTTAAATTAAAAGGCAGCGGCTGCCGATGCCCCCGCTGCCTGCCCGGTGCTGATGGGGCCCTCCCGGAGCAGCGCCTGCAGCTTATTTTCCATGCTGCCCAGGCAGATGGACACATGCCTCTTCTTGTAGGGCGGCCAGACCTCTCCCGGAGCCGGCAGAGGCTGGAAGTCCTCACATCTGTGCCAGGCAAGGCTCCCTTGGGTACTTCCCCTCCCCGCTGCCTCCCTCCAGTCTCTCCCCTGTGTGCTCAGTCCCCCTCCCCGGTTTAGTCCCTCCAGCATTTCCCTCTCACTGCTGCCAGCCAGACCTACCCGCGCTTCTCCCCCCCAACCCCCAGCCACGCTGCAGGAGCCAGGAGGTTTCTGAGTATTGTTTTCCCCTCCCAAAACTCAGAGATCGTAACTCCTCCCTCTCCCACGCCACAGCGCCGCGAGTGCAAGGGGCAGATTGCTTGTGGGGATGAGGAGATCCCGGGAGTGCTCTGTGAGCGCCTGCGGGTTCGCTGAGCAGGAGGTGATGATAAAGACCTTCCCTCCCATTCACCGCCAGACTTCAGCCCGGTTTGGTTTGGTTTCTTTTGTTTCATCGGGCCTGTTTTGTTTTCTTTTCTTTGTTTTGGTTTTGTTTGTTTGTTTTTTTTTTTAAATTCGGAGCAGTGAAACAGAGCACAAAATGTATTCCAAGCAAACTCCTCTCTAGCCAGCCGCTTCCTGAGGCGGGCACGCAAACCTACAAGGGTCACAAGGATCTGAAATACCTACTGGTTATGGCTGAAGCCCGTATTTTCCCCACCCCGCTAAGGGGCTCGCGCTCGGAACGCGCGGACGTGGAGAGCCGCTGTTGGTCCGTCTTCCCAGCCAAGGCGCGGCATGGAAGCGTTTGCTGCGGGGACGAGCGGTTCCGGCAGCACGAAGAGGCTCCTCTGGCCTGTTGAGATGGCCTCTCTGCTCTGAAGCTACCCCGAAGTGAGCAGCAGCCTCTGCCTGCGGGTTGCCAAGCCCGGGAGGGGAAGGCAGCGGCTGGAAACGCCACAGGCAGCAGCCGGCTGCGTGCCGAGGTGGCCGGTGGAACTGATGGAGCTGAACCGTTTGGTGGAAACTGAGGATGGGCTTCTTGCTGGTACTGTACTTCAGACCCTGACCAAGCATTTCTGCCAAAGATTTGGGCTTTATTGCATCCTACCCAGGCCAAGTCCTTCTGCTGATGTTTTTGCCATGCTGTGCCATGGCCTCCTGGTTTGGTTTGGTTTGTTTTTTTTTCTTTGGGTTTTATTTATCCCCCTCTTCTCCTCCCCTCCCTTCTCCCCCTCCCCCCACCCCCGTTATAATTTCATTCTTGATTTTCGGTGTGACTTGTTGTACTCTATGATAATAACCTTCTTAGCTCTAATGTCCCTCCTACCCCTCAGCAGTTGACCAAGCTCCACCAGTTGGCTATGCAGCAAACCCCCTTTACTCCCCTTGGACAGACCACCCCCGCTTTCCCTGGTACGTACCCACACACCCTTTCTAGATATCCTTCTCTTCTTACCTGTAGAGTTTCTCTCTCTCTTTCTAAACTCGTGCTATTTAATGGAAAAGAGCAGGGCAGGTAAAGCTGAAGTGCAGTGTCCATTGGGAAAGGCTGACAGGGAGACAGGACGGATGCTTGGGGGCTATGGCGCTCACGGGTGAGCTCTCAGCCGTTAACCGTGCACGCCTGGACTGCTGCTGTGAAGCCACGCTCGCCTTGCTCCCAGTTTTGCTGGCTTTCCCAGCAGAAGCGGTGAGTGCCAGCCCCGTCCTTCCCCGCCCAGAGGGGAGGTAGCATCCCTCGCCGCGCACTGATCCGGACCCCGGTGGGACAACCCCGCTTTTCCCATGGGGGAACGGCTCAGCGCCGGCTGGGGCTGCTGCCCCGGCGTCTGCAGGGAGCGGAGCCGGGCGGGATGGCATCCCAGCGCTGGGGAGAATGAGGGGAAGGAGCCGCGTGGATGGGAGGACGGCCGGACCCGGCGTGGCTCTGCAGCCTCGTCCCCAAGGCTGGCGGTTTCACGGTGACCTGGGGAGCAGATAGCACGCAGGGGATGCAGATACTTAAAGTACTTTTGTTTGCTCGCTAGTCAAAGTGCCGGTTGGAAATGCCTTTACTGACAGTATGTTCATCATATTTTGAGCTTCCTAGATGAAGTGACATTGCTTATCTCCTCGAAGGCAAAAGCATTAAACCTGTTTCTTCTTTGCTCTTCAGGAGAAAAGCTGCCCTTACATTCCTCCGAAGAAGCTCAAAATCTGATGGGCCAATCATCAGGTAAAGCACAAAGCTCCAGGGAAATAAGCAGGCGTCTGTTGAAATCTCTTCCTTAAATAGGACCGTGCCGCTGTTGTGCCCTGAGATGAACTGCGGTGCTTGTGGAGAGGGCGGCAGGTTTTCTTGGTGGGCAGGGAGAGACCGGGCAGTGCCGTGCCCGCCGTCCTCCCGTGTATGGAGGAGTTTATTGCCTTGGTTTCTTGGTTACGGGATCGGAGTCATCGCCCTTGTTCTTCCACTTCTTTTTGCATAAACTTTGCTCAGAAATGGTAGAAAAAAAACCCACCCGTGGGAGCAGAGCTGAGACAGGGGTTTAGCACCCCCGACGCCGCTCGGCGTGAGCTGGGTTTTTTGGACAGGACCCCAAGAAGCCAAAGTGTGGCTGGAACCTTGGAGAAGCACTGATTGATGTCAATCGTCCTGCTCCTTCATCCCTACGCGCCGAACGTGCTCACCGTTTACAACCAGCCCTTACTCGGAGGAGTTATCCCGGGACCCGGAGGCTCAGAGGCACTGTGAGGCAGACCTCCTCCTTGGGGCGTCCCCAGTGTATGTGAGTCACCAGCGTGCCTCCAAAGAGCCTGGGGACACCGCCTAACTACGTAAGACACCGCAGCCCAAGGAAAGGGACCCCACGGGACTGTCACAAAGATAGATTTCACAAAGACAGGTTTCCTTACGCCAACCTGCGCAGCCTCATTCTCTGCGTACCTGAGGCACTAGTTCTGCCCTGACCCCCTGATGTCAGGGACTGCAGGTGTGTGTATGAGGGAGGGTCTGGTAGGCTAAAATAACCCATCTTCAGGCAATGGGAAAGGACATGCCCGTTCCTTGATGGCCGTCCTGATGCGGGTCTGGTGCAGTACCGTGGCACTGCGTTCCCAAAGGGCACTCAGCAGCACCGTTGCCGTCTGAGCGTGGGGCACAGAGCCCTGTCTGGATCTGAGGAGCCCAGCCTGTGTTTCCAAAGACCCCAAGGTCCCTCGGTGCTGCTCTGAGCCCGCCCCCAGCGCTGCGTTCCCTCCCGAAGACATCTGCCGTACCCACGCTGCTACCCAGCTGAGCCTTGTAGCACCAGGCTGAGAGACGGGGATGCCCACACCCTGGGGGACGTGTCCTTGTGGTAGGTGCCATCCATCTGCCCTTAGACTGCGAGGAGGCTCGGTGTGAAAGCTGATGCAGGGCAGAGGAAACGTCTCTTCTAGCGCAGCGTGCGAGGAGGTCAGGGTTAAGCATTGCCCTGGGCAGGAGCCGCTTTGTACGGGATTTGGCACTAGCACACGTGAAGGAGGGCAGAGGGTTGCCGGGCAGAGGGTCTGCCTCCCCATTCCCTGCCTTTCTGTGGGCTCCCAGGAGGCCTCCTGCGAGCGTGTGTACCCAGGCAATGGGTCGCTGCAAGGGAGGTGCAGCTGGGACACCGCGTTTGGGGACGGGCAGGGATCATGAGAGAGCGAACTGAAGACACCCGACGTTCTCCTTCCTCGGGGTGATGCTTAAACGGGATTGCAACCTAAGGCTTCGTTTTAGTATTTCAGAACTCTCGCTCTTGACAGCGTCGGTGCCCGGACAGACGCCAGGTCAGACCTGCTGGGGTTTAAATCCTGGGCGGCTGTGGCTGGGGAAAAAATCTGGACGGGAACTCCTCTTCCTCGTTGCAGAGGACCTCGATGGAAGTGCAGACCAGCAGGACTTGGCCACGGCTTGGAGGACTCGCTCGTTGGTGTGGTTAAGGCAGCGGCGTGGTGCTGTGCAGCGTGCGGAAGCCCTGATGGGTTGGGTGACTGGGGGTTCCGTGCTGCCGCTGTCTTGTGCTGCGGCAGCCCAGCAGTTCTGCCTTCCTTGTGCTTCTTTCCTCTGCGCAAAGTGCCTCGGACTCTCGCACATGCTGCTCTTAAAAGCCTTCCTTGGTAGCTCACAGCCTACGGATGAGGGTTGGTTGGGTTCTGTTGAGGTCACCACATATTCTCTCATAGGCCACCGGACAGCTTCTGTCTTGCAGACTTGGCATAGGACATCTCTAATGGATGGGAAGATGGAAAGCAGTGGGACAGGCAGGCTTTGACCTGGCCCAGGAGCATTACAGCACACTGTGCTCCAGGGCTGGCCCCAGCCTTTCCCAGCGTAGAGCAGAGTGGCCGGGAGAGGCTGGGGCAAAGCACACTGCTGCCTTTGCTCCTGGATGTGTCAGGCTGTAGGGAAGCAGGCTCTACATCTCCATATAGTTTGCCATGTTTTCCCTCAGGGTTAGGAGGAGCCATCGGTCTTGGGTCCAGCTGGCGAACATGTCTGAGCAGCCTGGCTTAAATTCAGGGCGCAAGTCTGCAGGGCTTAAGCTTGCAGAGTGCTTTGCAGGCTGCCACGCTGCCGGATCCCCTGGGGAACCCGGTGTCAGGGCAACAAGCCACTGTCCTAACCCAGCAGACAGGTTACGAGGGCTGGAGGGCGTGTGGACAACCCTGATGCTGTCTGAGGGTTGGGTTTCCCAATCAGCAGCTGTCCACTGCTGTGTGAAGGAGAGCTTCCTGGGAAGGTGCTTTTCTCACCTCTCTCCGAGGATGCTGCACCCTCCTCTGAAGGCATTCCCAGGGGGAAGACAGAGGGTGGGAAGCGAGGCAAGGACAGCTTCAGGGACGCAGAGGGGTGAAGGTGGCACCCAGCTTCCAGCACGATCAGGTAGCAACCATCCTCCTCCTCCTTGTACCAGAGTGTGTGATCCCCTTCCCCTCCCAGCCCCGGAGCAGGACGCAGCCTTTGCAGTGCTGACTGTTGTGGGAAAGCAGTGGAGCTCCGCCGCGCTGCCTCTGCGAGTTATAACCATTTTCCCTTGCATATGCCCAGGTTTGGATGCCAGTCCCCCGGCCAGTACTCATGAACTCACCATTCCCAATGATGTAAGTAAATCCAAGTGCTTCCTCGGCATGTGTGTGCGTGTATACACATATATACGTGTGTGTGTGTGTGTGTATGTCTGTGTGTGTGTATATATATATATATATATATATATATAAGCTGCATATATGGCTTTGTTAAATACATGGAGAGATGCCCCCTTGCCGGTTCACCCATGCCACGCGCAGTCTGTCCAGAACCAGCCTGCAGCACAAAGCCCCCCCTGGACTTGACCCCCTTGGTAGCTCTCCTAGGTACAATCCCCCTTTGCGCTCCTTTTCCCTTTCCAAGTGAACTGAGTGCTCATGAAACATGCCCAGTTGACAGCACTGGGATGGGGAGAGAGCTTCTGAGCCCTAATTAAACCCTAATGATTTCATCTGGCACTGTTTTGAGTGTAGTTACTGGGGAGGGGGTGGAGAGGAGGTAAGTAAATAGTGTTTCTGATGCCACAAAGCATCACACAAGCTTTTGGGGGACGGTGCGTCTCACTGTAGTACTGGTGGCAGTCAGGTTTGGGGTCTGACAGATGGAGGCATTGCGGCAAAGTGGATGTTGGACTGGGATGTTCCGCTGGGAGGAGGAGGATGGAGTCATGCTGGGCACCATGCTGGGTGCAAGGAGGGTGTTTGGGGGTGCTCAGGTGGGAGGAGGCTGGGGCAGAGTGCCCAACACAGCCAGCACCTGGATCCAAGGGTCTCACTGGCTTCTGGACTAGCCAACCGGTTTCCACAGATTGATAACCAGCAGGTGCTTGAGTCAGGGTTGGGTCAAGCAGGGGCATGACTTCCAGGCTCCATCCCCATCACCATCCTCATTGGGAGTGTCTGGATCGGGACTGGCAGCTGTTGCCTCTTCTTTCCGCTGTTGGCCAGCGCGTGGCAGCACAAGGGAAGGGCAGCAAGCCTGGCTGCAGCTGGGGGAGCACCTCTGAGATGCTGTCAGGGCCTCCTTCCACTCGAGAGATGTCGCGGCGGTGCACTGGCTTCCGAGCATCTGCTGGCTGGCTAGACCCCTCGGAGATGCTTCACCTCGGGGCCAAGCACCGCAGGAGAGCTCCGTGGAGGAGCCCAGTGGCATCGGGGCCAGGTCTGCTTCTGTCCATCCAGCGAGGACCCCTCTCTGGGAGGCTGTGGGGAGCTCTGCGTGTGCTTCTGAGGTTGTAACAGCCATGTCTTGTGGAGCCTGGGGGACCGTGATCCCAGCAGCAATGACGGTGTCTTCAGGAAGATCAACCAACCCTTTGCAAGGGGGCCCTTCCTCCTCTCTAACGTGGCGAGGGACCTGCCGCGGGACCGGGCCATTCACTCATGAAAGGCTGGGCTCTCACCTGACCTGCACAGCCTTACATGCCATCACCCACGCCTTCCTGCTTGCTGAAAATCGCCTCCTTGGCTCAGCACTGCCTCCTGGGGCTTTGAGGGCTGTTCGGTTCCTGCTGCCACCTTCCCGGCTGGCAGAGGGCAGGCTTGGCTTTCCGAAAGCAAAGGCTCTATGGGCATGTTGTGGTGGCACAGATCAACTTGTGGTTGCGCTGCAGAGAAAGGGGACTTGAAGGAAAGCCCATCACTCCTCTGACTGCTGGGAAAAATGTGGATGCTCTGCAGAGACACGTGGATGTTGCTGAATGTCTCTCTCCAGACGGCTTTGGCTCCTCTGGTATTCCCAGCTACAAGGGATATCTATTGGCTGAAGCATCTCTTGAGTTACTTCTGCACCATGAAGATCAGGATGGATGGCTGTCGGGCTGAGCTGCAGCTGCCCTTCCAGTCCTGCAGTGGGGTGCGTGCTCAGGTCCCTGTGGGAGAAACCACTAAGGTAGCCCCATGATCTGACAACAGGACCAGTGAACATCTGGAAGAGTAGTCGCCTCTGCTTCTACAGATGGCAGCTAAAGTCCAGAAGCTGCCAAGATGCATGTCCCACCTATAACATTCCCGGGTGTGACCTTGGAAAGGAGTTCAAGTGCTGATGGCCAAGCAGGACATGTGGAAACACCCTGTACCTGTGTTGGAAAAGTTGGACATCTCGATCCGTGTTGCCAGCTGGTGGAAGTGCTTGAGGGAACTGTAATCTGATGCAAAAATGAGCGAGAGAGAAGACAAGAACCACTGAGGACGTTCAAGCCATTGAAGACTGTGCAGGAAATTCAAGCCATGGAGGACTGCTGAGGACATTCAAGCCATTGGAAGTCCCTTGAGGAAATTCAAGCCAACTGGCTCTATTTTTTTTCACAGAGGGTGAAAGATATTTTCAAGTAGAACTCTCCTCTTCTGCTGGCAACCAAAGCCCTGTGGTGCTTGCTTGCCAACAGCGTGCGCACCAAACCCTTGCGTGGCACCTAAAAAGCCAAAGGGGGTAACAGGCTGCAGCGAGGGTGTTCCAGCAGGGTAGAAGAAATATGGGATGGGGTGAGCGATGTGAAGCTGTCGATGGTATCAAAGCTGCACCAGCTGATGAGGTTTAAGGTCAACTAGCCAACTTAGGGTTGGGCTATCCCTGGGGAAGGCAGCAGGCCTGGTGTACCACCTCGCCCTTCCTCCTGAAGCCCCCTGAGATGCATCGTTGTGCAGATAATTGCAATCTGCCTTGGAAAGAACAGAGCAGGGCAGGCTGCCGGACGTGTCCTGGGAGGACCGTGCGCTCGTGCAGGTGGGATTCACCCCCGGGCTGTCCCTCTTCCTGTTTTCATGAGCATTAAGGTCACTCGCGCCCCAGGGCAGAGGGAGGACGGTTTTTAGCCGGCGCCGTGGTGCGGTTGTGCTCGCGTCCCGCCGGTGGCCGCCCGCCGGAGCTGCCGCTTCTCAGACGTTCCCTCCGTGCTTTTTTTCTAGCTAATAGGCTGCATAATCGGACGCCAAGGGACCAAAATCAATGAAATTCGGCAGATGTCGGGAGCGCAGATCAAAATCGCCAACGCCACGGAAGGGTCATCGGAGCGCCAAATTACCATCACAGGAACCCCTGCAAACATCAGCCTCGCTCAGTACCTCATCAACGCCAGGTGAGACCCCCCCGCCGACTACCGCCGCCCGCCGCCCGCCGCGACCGAACCTGTTCCTGCCTGCGCGGTGGGAGCAGTGCTCCCTCCCGGCACCGCGGGCCAGGAGGGGCTTCCCTGAGGCCAGCTGGGACGGATGCTGGCTTGCTGAGACCTCTGAGCGGGGACCAGACATCAGCAGCGGGACCTCTCCCCCCAGCTCTGGCACTTTGGCTGGGGACTGGGAGCTGCTTCGCTGCGGGTTGCGCCGGCCGCCTGCCCACCCGCCACCCTCGCTGAGGATTTTGCTTGTGGGTGGGTAAAATCGCCGCTGATTTTTCCCTGCAGATGAGGCAGGGGATGGGGGGACAGGGTTGGAACCGAGACGGTGGTGGGGAGGCATCACTTGGGACCTGCTCGCAGCGATCCCAGCATCGCTTACTGCCACCTCAGAGCTTCTTCCGTGTGCTTCCAGGCGTCCCAAAGGCTCTTCCTCCATCCCGTGAAAAGAATCGGTCCAATAAATGCAAGACATGGGAACGGCCTGATTGCTTCCTTTTCATGCTCAAGAGCTTGGCGCAGCAGGACTTCGCAGGGGCCAAGCCTGGGACGCGGGGGTCAGACCAGGGGTGGGGGCGGGAGGGATCTGGCAGGGGCTCTGCGAAGGGGAGGTGTATCTGGAGATGGGTTGGGGACCAGCTCCGTGCCGGCGGTGAGCCATGCCCAGGGTGCTCACACAGACCTGTTTGCGCCTGCGGACTCACGGTCAGGGAGCGTGAGGGGAGCGGGTGCCTTTCGCCGGCCTCGTGCCCACCCGGTACATCCATGCCCTGCGCCGTGGGCAGCGTTGGTGCCGCGCCGGAGGCTGCCAGCAGGGTCCCAAGGACGGGGCGGGACGGGGCTGTTGGCGGCGACTCCGATGTTCGTTGGGGTGTGGGCTGGGACCGCCGATGAGGCCTGTATGTGCTTTCTCCTCCTTGCACCCAACCCGCCTCAGCCCTGACCTTCAGCAGACCTCCACCATCCCGTCCTGCTCCACTGCCCCTCTGCCCGCACCCATGGCACCTCTCCGGCCGCTCAGGAGAGGGATGGGACTGGCCCCGTGCCCACGGGCATGGCCGAGCGGCTTCCCCCACAGCTCCTTGCCAACCTCCCCCTCCCCAACCCCTCCAACCTCTTGAGACAAGAGAGAGAAAGAAAAGAAAAACGAGCAGCTCTTTGTTACCGGGAAGGGCTGGCTGAGCTGCGGCCCATGGCAGAGCCAGGATGGGGCACAGCTCAGCCGCTCCCCTAGATCTGAAAGCCAGAGCAGAACAAAAAAGCAGCTGGGTGAGCTGGGACGGGTGCCTGTCCTCTGTGGGAGGGACGCCGGTGGAAGTGACACTGCCGTGTGCTGGGATGTGCCCCGCCAGCACCCTGGTGGGTCGCACCCCTGCCACGGGGCAGTGCCTGCAATGGGCATTGCCTGGCAGCGGCGAGGAGAGGGGGTCGTAGCCAAACATCGAGCTGGCTCTCTGCTCTGTGCCCTGTACCGAGCCCCACGTGCTCAAGCCGCCCGGGGATGCTCTGCCCCTCGGTGGGAGCCGGGCGTAGGCAGGAGGAGGAGCGCTGCCCCACAGGGTCTTCGTTTTCTTTTCTGCTCGGGTTATTAAGCGCTTTGTTTTTGTCTCTCTCCCCCCTACCCCTCTCTCTGCCCCTGTCTATTCTAGGCTGACGTCTGAGGTCACTGGAATGGGCGCACTCTAATTTCCACCCACCATCCTCCACTCCGCACCACCCGACCCTCTCCAGCCACCGGCACTCCACCCAGCCTGTACTGCCTGTACATTTACCGTCTTCCCCTTGCCTCCACAGATACTCCTCCTTTACTAATGGATATATATATATATATATATAAATACACAGGCATATGCACACATGGGAACGTTTCTTTACGAGCTCCTTACTGTGCTCCCGAGGCTGCTCCCAATCTCTTTGGTTCTGGTCCTTGTTTGCAGCATAATGGTGTAATTACTTCATCTGCTTTTCGGGGCGACCGCGAAGGGGAGGGATTGGGGAGGGGGGTGTGGGGATGGGGGGGGGGGGGGGGTTGTTTGGTTTCTTTTTTCTGCTGGCGAGACTTCAGAGGATGAGGAGGTCTCCCTGCCAGTCTAGCGTGGCTCCTTACGTGATTTGAGCTGACGTTGGCGGTCCTCGCTGTGGGGTACGGACGCGTGGCGGCCACCCAGAGCTGTGCTGTGCTTCAGAGTGCTCTTACCTTTTCCCACCTCCCCTCCTTTGACCAGGCTCCCCTCTTGGTTCGCATTGCTTCTCCCGGCTCACCTTGGTGACCCAGCATCCCTGCCCTCGGGGGGTAAGGTGTAGTTCCCACCCCATCACCCCACCGCATCCCACCCCCCCTCCATTATTTGGGAAGCAGAACGTGCGGGAGCCCGGCCAACGCGCACGCACGGGTTTGCCCACAGACTTCTTCCCTCTTGGCAACATGGCAGGGTCCAGACAAGCCACTTTCCACACTGTCTGAAGGGCACCACACACACGCACGCAGAGATACGCTTCCTCTTGTATTGTTTTGTTTTTAAGCTGACTGGAAGTGGGAAGGCTTCAGCCCGGCGGGATTCATTCCCCAGCGGCCTTGGAAAGCACTCTTTAGACAATCCCCACGATCGAAACCTTGGGGCGATAGCTCAGGAAGCTCTGTGAGCCGGCTGTGTTTGTCGTTGTTTGTGTTCAATAAATGTCTGTGCAGCTCTGCTACGAATGGGCTCCGACTGTTCTTCTCCTGGGTCGCTCCACCCCCACCTCCCACCCCTCCCCACCACCATCTCCAGCCTCATCCTTCCCTCTGCATCCTCCTGCACCCTTTTTTTTATCTGGCTCGGAGGGAAGGCGGTGGGGGCTGTATAGAGAACTTTGGTGGTTGTTATCACCATCGTTGTGTGTGGGTTGATTTGGAGGAGAACGTCCCGAGTGATTCCGAGCTCTCTGTTTCGCTAGGGAGGGCACGTGGCCTGCGGAACGCTCTGGGTTTCCTCAAGATTAATTCCCAAGTTAGGGAATGACAGCAACCACCTCTTGCTGCCCCCTTGTCTGGACAGGTCTGCCATGTTTGTGCCCCAGACCCTTCCTTCCCCCACCACCCTCTGTGCCCAGCCCTGCCTTCTCCTTCCACCCATGACTTCTCCTCTCTCCAGGAAGGAAGATACATTTTCCACCTGCTTGTTTCCTCCCTCACGTGTCGGGATGGGGCTCCACCGTGCCCCCGGGGCAGCTAAAGCCGCCGCACCATCCGTCTTTGCGCCGTACCGTAAAGGCTCCAAGACTTGGTGGCCTTTCCCTCTCCTCCTGCCCCAGCACTGACCACTCGGCGCTCCCACAGGGCTGTGGTGGGGATGCTGGGCGATGCTACCCCGGCGATGCCACCGCGCCAGCGGTGCCAGGGATGGGCAGGGGCTTACGGGCCCCCCTTCCCCAGAATATGGTCTGGTGCGGCTGTTCGGTGTGGCTCAGAGAGGGCAAAGGTTTGCTCAAGGCCACGTGCCTGCTATCTGGGCGTATCAAGCACTGTCACCTCCCCTTAGGGCTCCAGGCCCCCAGCCCCAGGAGCTGGCTGCTCGCAAAGGTGGAGGTGGCTGCCAGACCCTGCTGCTGTGCATCCCCATTCGCTCGCGGTACGTGTCACAAACCCCACACCTGCTCAGGTCTCTGGAGCATTTCAAGGCTCTGTGGTTACAGGTGCTCCCAGCCCCCTCCCAGGACGCTTCTGCGCCGTTTCCTGACGCCGTGCTCCGCTGCCCCTGGCAGTTCGGATTCAGCAGTGCCCGTCCAGCGGTCCAGTAGCCAAACATGCCCTTGCCCCCTCCAGGGTAGTGCAGGTGCTACGGGGGCTCAGGTGGAGCCGGGGGCCTCCCCCAGCAGCAGTATCGGTGCTGATGCTGGAGCAGGGAGGGAGCCCTGGCACCAAATGTTGCCTCTCCCCAAGGTTGCCAACTGGCCAGAGCGCGCAGAGAGCTGCGTGCCAAGGCAGTGGGATGGCCATGGGCAACTGGCGCTCCTCATCTGCTGCTCCTCACTCTGCTCCAGCCTGAGGATTTTTCCCTGTTGAAAGAACACAGGCATGAAAATAACGACCCATCAGAGCACCAGAGCCAATGCAGTGACCCAGGTGCTGAGCAGGGCACGTGCTGGCCTGCCAAAAGCTCCACATCGCTCTGCCACCACCCCTGAGCAAAGTGGTGGCAAAGCAATGGTGATGTCCCCCCTTGGAGAGGGCTGGCACACGGAGGGAGCTGGCCCATCCTGCTGTGCTCAGCTCTCCTGCGGGGCTGTTGGACGAGCCAGAGCATGAGCAGATACCCATAGGTGATGGAGGCACACAGGGAGCACCCAAGGTGCAGCCTGCCTCTTCTCATGCTGCTTTCCCAGGGAAAAACAAACTTCCTGTGTCCAGAGAAGGGCAACCAGGCTGGGGAAGGGGCTGGAGGGCAAATCCTCTGAGGAGCAGCTGAGGGAGCTGGGGGTGTTGAGGCTGGAGAAGAGGGGGCTGAGGGGAGACCTTCTCCCCACCTCCCCTGCCCTGCCAGGAGGATGCAGAGAGGTGGGCGCTGGTCTCTTCAGCCAGGGGACAGGAGATGGGACAAGGGGCAATGGGCTCAAGCTGGGCCAGGGCAGGGTCAGCTCAGCTGGGAGGGCAAAGTTCTTCCCTGGCAGAGTTGTCAGGGCCTGGCCCAGGCTGCCCAGGGAGGGGCTGAGTCCCTGCCCCTGGGTGTGTTGAACAGAGGGGAGATGAGGTGCTCAGGGGTCTGGGGCAGCACAGGACAGGGACGGTTGGACTCCATGAGCTTAAAGGGCTTTTCCAACCCTGTGACTCTGTGAAAAAACAAAGCCTCTGGCAGGCAGGGCGCAGTTAGAAACCAGCAGCAGCAGCAGCGTGCTGACCAGGGTGGGGAGAGACACCCATCAGGAGCCAGTGCGCTTCGGTGGTCCAGGCATCTACCGGGCACCTGCAGCCCAGGGAAGGCGCGGGGCCCGAGGGGCACAGCGATGGCAGCGAACGCGCATCGCATCGCGGCTGCCCTGAATTTCATCACTCTGTGTGTGTGTGTGTGTGTGTGTGTGTGTGTGTGTGTGTGTTCCGTGCTCTCCCTGCTGCTCCCCACCTCCACCGAGACAGCGCTGCCCAAAATAGCAAACGCCAGCTTGGGTCTGCCAGATGCAGCTGAGCTCGGGGGCTACAGGAGAGGAGGAGCAGGCTGCAGCAATGCCTCCGTGCCCGTCCCTGCGTGCCAGCGATAACTGGCTCCTGATGGGTCTCTCTCCCCGCCCTGGTCAGCAGATAACGTCCCACCCCCGGGTCCCGTCCTGCTGCCATGCACCCGTCACCTGGCTAGGCTGTTCCTGCTGGGAAAGCCACCACAGGAGCTGATGGAGGGGGAGGCTGGATGACCAGCATCACTCTGGCATCAGGCGGGCATCCAAGCTTGTCGTGTCAAGCCCCACGACCTGGGCTCGTGGGGAACGGCGCAGGGGGAAGCCAGGGACGGTGCCAGCGGCAGCGCCCGCCTTCCAGCAGCACCACGTCTTGGAGGCAGAACGGGAGAGCCTCACAAGTCCCAGCCCTTGGGCACAAAGCAATGCACCCCCCCCCCCCAAACCCCGGGATGCTGGAGTGCGCCGTTTGGGAGGTCAGGGCATGGGGAGGGTCTTTGCCTTCTCCCCCTGGGGCGTTTGAGCTCACTTTGCCCCAGTGATGCCCGTTGTTGCCTGATGGTTATTGCCTGGGGTATTTCGAGGGGACTGGAGCAGGCAAGGGGTGTACCAACCCTCTCACAGTGCTGCTCGCTGCTCTGATACAGGACATGAGTTTGCTTTAGCTGCCTGGAGAAGATTTAGAATAGAAAAAGGCACTTGAGCAACGCTGGCTGGGAAATGCAAGTGGAGCAGGGCATGCCAAAAATGGTCAGGTCTCACCAGGCCCCTACACAGCAAACGCTCGTTCGCCTCCCATTGCTCAAGAATCCTCCTTGGTGAAGGAAGGGCCACAGCCCGAGCCGCTGCCTCTCTTCCCCTGAGCATTTGGCTTTTAGAGGAGGGGGAAGGAGCTGAGCATTTCACTCAGAGGGCGCGGGGAAGGATGTGGATCCCTCCTTGTGGCACCACCTTTGCCTTGGCAATCCCTTTGCGGTCGCCTTTCCCAGATTATTTAGTGAATTATTTAAAAAAAGAAGAAACAAACCCCCCCAACCCAACAAACCAACCAAACAACAGGAAACTCCAGCGTTGTGGGAACTCCAGTGTCATGTGGGAATCCAGAGGCTTCTCTTGCCATCGTCTGGGCTGGAGAAGGAGGTGTTTAAACAATTGCAGCATCTCCTGATAGCAACAACATCCCAAGGGATGGAGCAGAAGTGGTTTGGATTGCTTTGGCATGGCCCAAGGAGAAGTTTGTTGTTTGGGAGGAGCCTCAGGGGGCTGCTTTTGCTTTGTGACGCAGCTTGGAGTGGTGTTTGATATGAACTGGAACCGCTCCAGGGGTGCGTCCAGAGCTGTGCCACTGGGAGAGCTGGGCTGGTTCAGCCTGGAGAAGAGAAGGCTGCTTCTAGGGAGAGCTACTGGTGGCATCTCAATGCTTAAAGGGGTCCTACAGGAATGTGGGAGAGGGGCTGCTCACCAGGGAGTGCAGGGACAGGACGTGGGCCGATGGCTTCAGGCTGACAGAGGGCAGGGTTAGGTTAGATGTTGGGAAGAAATTCTTTCCTGTGAGGGTGGGGAGGCCCTGGCATAGGGTGCCCAGAGAGGCCCCATCACTGGCAGGGTTCAAGGCTGGGTTGGATGGGGCTTTGGGCACCCTGGGCTAGTGGGGGTGTCCCTGCCCATGGCAAGGGGGCTGGCACTAGGTGATCTTTGAGGTCCCTCCCAAGCCAAAGCTTTCTGTGGCTCCATGATTCTATGGTGTATGCACATCTCTCCATGCTGGAGTGAAAGCTCAATGATGCAACATTTCTGGAAGCATCTGACCGGGCATTACTCAGCCAAAATCTGTGGGAATGCGTTAATTTTTTGTGAGAAATTGTTACTTTGGCAGGAAATGACTGGTTCAATGCCTCCCTCTGCCCCCAGAGCGAGAGAGGGGCCGGCCCTTGGGCCGAAGGTCTCCACTCCCCCTCATACCCTTCCCAGGTCATGCTCCCAAAATTCAGTGTCTGGAGTGTTGTTCCGTGCTGTGGGTCGGGTTGGGTTTTCCCCCCAGACTGTGTTTGCAAACCCAGCACATCCTGGCGCTGGGGAGAAGGCAAAGAGCTTGTTTCCCCTCAGGGAAAGTGACTTCCACCGCGGTGACTTTTGGAAGTTGATGCTCTCTCTGAGTTGTAATTCTGTGTGTTTTGGGGGGGGGGGTTGTTTTAATGTATCCATGGTAGTCACTTCTAATTATGCTAATTTCAAGCTTATGGTCCATTTGCAAGGGTAATTTCAACCCACCACCCCCCCCCCCCACCCTCCCCACCTCCCCCCAGTGCCGGCAGAGTTGGGTCTTGGGTGGGAGGGGAGAGGGGGGGGAAAGAGGGGGAGGGACTCAGTGCTTCGGGAGGGATGGATCCTTAACCTCCTCTTCTCCTTGGCCACAGTGCTGGCAGGATGGCAGGGGCTCAGCGCCAGCCCTTTCTCACACCTTTCTCCTGCCATTAACAGGAGATGCGAGCTTGGCAGCCCACCTCCCCTCACCCTGCCTGGATGCAGCCTTCCCCCTCACCCCCAGCCCCGGGGATGTACCCCGGTCCAGCGTCTCCCCTTCTTCCCTCCCGGATTGTCACTAGATGTCCCCCTTTACCAGGTTATCCTGCTCCACCCTGTGGATGTAGGGTAGTCCACGAGGGTCTCCATCCCTCCCTGTCCCTGGGGAGGTCAGCATGTGAGGGTCTCCATCCCTCCCTGTCCCCAGGGGAGATCAGCATGTGAGGGTCTCATCCCTCCCTGTCCCTGGGGAGGTCAGCACACGAGGGTCTCCATCCCTCCCTGTCTCTGGGGAGGTCAGCACACGAGGGTCTCCATCCCTCCCTGTCCCTGGGGAGGTCAGCACACGAGGGTCTCCATCCCTCCCTGTCTCTGGGGAGGTCAGCACACGAGGGTCTCCATCCCTCCCTGTCCCTGGGGAGGTCAGCACACGAGGGTCTCCATCCCTCCCTGTCCCTGGGGAGGTCAGCACACGAGGGTCTCCATCCCTCCCTGTCCCTGGGGAGGTCAGCACACGAGGGTCTCCATCCCTCCCTGTCTCTGGGGAGGTCAGCACACGAGGGTCTCCATCCCTCCCTGTCCCTGGGGAGGTCAGCACACGAGGGTCTCCATCCCTCCCTGTCTCTGGGGAGGTCAGCACACGAGGGTCTCCATCCCTCCCTGTCCCTGGGGAGGTCAGCATGTGAGGATCTCCATCCCTCCCTGTCCCCAGGGGAGGTCAGCATGTGAGGGTCTCCATCCCTCCCTGTCCCCAGGGGAGATCAGCACATGAGGGTCTCCATCCCTCCCTGTCCCTGGGGAGGTCAGCACACACAGGCAGGCAGCACCGTGCCCCCGTGCGCTGCAGGAGCCATCAGCAGCGGGTGTGAGCGCAGGGCTGGGGGTGGGATGGCTTGTGTGAAGGCCACGGTCTCTGTGCAGTTCCCCTGCTCCCACGCTGGATGCCGTGGGGGGCTGGAGCTCTGCTGAGAGGGTTATTTTTGCTTCCCCTTCAGAAAAAAAAAACCCCAAGATTAATAAAAACGCAGCTGTGGCCGTACTGCGCTGTGCCGTGCGGCGAGCCCCGGGCCTCTGGCCAAAGGGTAACGTGGCAGGGACTTTTAGGAAGTACTGAATGTACCAGATGTGCAACTCCTTCGACTCCAGATGTGCAGCCTCCCTCCCCTTCCTTCCCCCCCCCCCACCCCCAGCCCTTCCCTCAGCACGGTTGTCCTGCAGAGAGGAAAGGGAGACACCAAGACCGCTCGGAAAGCATCCCGCAGACTAAATCCAGCCAAGTGCCAAACCAGGCCGGCTCCGGATTCCCACAGCCCTGCTTAGGCTGCTTAACCACAGGGATGCCTCTTCCCAGCAATGATGCTTGCAGCAGGGGAGCAGAACTGGAGACAAGATGGGAGAGATAGATGAGAAACTTCCCCTGAGCCAGCAGTGGCTCTGGCAGCTGGGAAGGGCGATGGGATCCTGGGCTCCATCAGCAGAGGGGTGGCAGCAGGGACAGGGAGGGGATTGTCTCTCTCTGCTCTGCCCTGGGGAGGCCCCAGCTGGAGTCCTGTGTCCAGAGCTGGGGCCCCAGAACAAGGAAGATGTGGGGCTGTTGGAGAGGAGTCAGAGGAGCCATGGAGATGCTCAGAGGGCTGGAGCAGCTCCCCTGTGGAGAGAGGCTGAGGGAGCTGGGCTGGGTCAGCCTGGAGAAGAGAAGGCTGTGGGGGGACCTCATTGCAGCCTGCCAGTCCCTGAAGGGAGCAGAGACACAGGAGGGGAATCAGCTTGTTCAAGGGCAGAGCCTGGCAGGACAAGGGGGATGGAGTGAAGCTGGAGGAGGGAAGGGTGAGAGGAGAGATTGGGGGGAAGTTCTTTGCAGAGAGAGTGGTGAGGGGCTGTCAGGGGCTGCCCAGAGAGGGGGTGGGTGCCCCGTCCCTGGGGGTGTTGAAGGCCAGGTTGGCTGGGGCCCTGGGCAACCTTGTGTAGCTCCAGGCCTGGAGGTTGGTGTCCCTGCCTGTGGCAGGGGGTTGGAGCTCTGTGACCCTTGGGGTCCCTCCCAACCCAGACCAGTCTGGGATTCTGTGATTCTATGGAAACTGAGTGGTGGGAGGGGAGGGCTGGTTTCTGAGCCCTGTGCTGAGCCTGCTGCTCATTTAAAACACGCCTTCTGTTTCTAGAAGGAACTGCTTTGATCCTGAAAGGGAAAGCTGGGATGTGCATGAGGACTTGAGCATTTGAAGCGCTCCCAGAGCGCTGTGCTGCGGCTCCCTGTGGGCAGCGTCTCCGTGGCATCGGTCATATCTGGAGGAAAGGTTTTCTCTAAAGGGTATTTGTGTCTGGACCACAAAAGGGGACAGGTGATGCCAGGCTCTGGAGCCTCTCTGGGTTTTGATGAGACCTGGGGCCGTGGGTTGCTCAGGGGATGCAATGGGCAGCATGCCCACAGCAGCGTGCCACCCGTGAGCTGGCAGCTGGGCTGAGCTCAGGGAGAGTAGGCTGGAGGGATGGAACGGCGTTACTCCTGAATTCGGGATTGTTGGAGTGGCTCCGGGTCAAACCACTACCCAAATCCAACAGGATTTCCCTGGTGCTAAGGAGAGCCAGGCAGCTTCTCCCAAAAGCTGGCATTCAGTGGCGTGGGGTTTGGGTCTTTTCAGGGAAGAGCGCCCACCCAGACATGGCAGTGATGTCACCAGAGGCTCCCTTGCGGTGGGTCTCCCAAGGGATGCACTGGGCACACAGCACCCATGGGTCTCCCAAACCTCTTAGGGGAGCGCTGCCAATACAAAGCCAGTCAAAGGTGCGGGCCCAGCAGCACAGAGGAAACCCCCATCGCTGTGACTACAGCACACCTGCAGCTGTGTACAGGCAGCCTGTTCCCTGTCTCCGGTAGACCTCCCCTCCCAAGGTGCAGCGTGTCTTTAAATGCAGCCGAGCTCGGGGCTGGGGGGGGGGCTTTGGCGGCCGCAGAAAGCCTTTGCTCCTGTCCCTGTGCTGGCAGGATGCAGGATTCAGCCTGTGATGCTGGTCCTGGATGCAGCAGAGGCGGGCTCAAGGTGTTTCGCTCTGTAAGAAGCCTGCGGCCTCCGTACGTTCGGGTGGTTTCTCTGGAGCTCCCAAAAAGCCGCTCCCAGCACCCGGTGGGAGCCCACACCAGGTGGCCACCTTGGCTTGGCCGACAGCCGGGGTGTGTTTGAGATCGAGCTCCAGGGGCAAGGAGAGGTTTGGGGTGGTCGCGGGGGGGGGTTCTAGCACCGTGCCGGGGAGTTTCTCGGGGTGTTGCAGGGGGTGGCAGGGCATGGCTGGGGCTGGGAGGGGGAGGCAAGTGGTGTCGGAGCCTCAGCTGAACCCTGACTGTCTCCCTTGCTCGACCCCCGTAGCTCTGCAGACCCTGACCCCCACGGGAGGAACACCTTCACCGCCTGACCGCAGCGCCGCAGCAGACGTGGTGCCAGTGGCTGACGCTTGAGCCTTCCCCTCTCCCATGAAGACGCTGCCGGCTTCCCGTGAGCTTCTCCCTCTCCTCCGTGGCACTTTTTGGGCCAGCTGGCCGAAGCCCCCCCCGCCCCGGCCCCCAAACCCACCCCCCCAAACCCACGGCTCCCTCGGCTGGGTACGGGGCAGCGGCAGGACCGGGGTGGGGGGCTCGAGCAGCAGCTGGCAGGAGGACAGCAGCTTGCAGCCAGTGTGCAGCAGTACCCACTTCTGCAAGCAAGCGCTTCCCCATTGCCCCCCAACCCGCCCCCCCACACACACACCCCTCTGCGCTTCCTTGGCACCCCTCGCTCCCCTGGGCTTTGCGATGTATTTCGTGGCTTATTTGTGTAACTGCAATAAAGCTTTTTTTGTTGCTTGACGTACCCTCCGTGGTTAGCGGGGAGGGGAGGTTGGGGTCCCCAAACAAAAGGGGGTCCCCAGCACAGGCTGCTCAGCCTCTGTCCCCCCCTGGAAGGGTTAACGGCGAAACGCGGCCCACGCAGCCCTCCGAAGCAAACCCCTGGCTGCTGGCTGGAAAAAAGGCCTCAGAGCATCAGGAAACCATCCGGGGAGGGAGTGGGGCTGCCAGGAGGGGAGGGGCATTGGGGTTCTGGTGGCGGGGGGGAGCGCACCGTGAAGAAAATCCAGAGCTTTCCCTGACGGCTGGGATTCATTATCCGTCAGGAGATGTGTTTATAAGGAAGCACGAGTCACTGCGGGTCCCCGGATGGGAGCAGGCCGCAGCAGAGGCCAACGGCAAATCAGATGAGCTACGGGCTGCCCATCCAGCTCCCCCCAGGGCTGCCGTGCACCCCCCGGACCCTGGAGCAGCCCCAGCACGATTCTGGGCTGCACTAGGGCACGTGTTTTCTCTCGAAGACGCTCAGTTTCTCACCTGAGGGGTGATGCTGGAGCATGGCCCCTCCCAGCCACACCACCAGCCTCAGCAGTGCCCCTCCATGCACCCCAGGCCCTTGGGTACAGCCAGCCCTGAGCAGGGGCTATCACCCAGGAGGATGAGAAATGGAGCTGCCAGCTCAGCCCCCCGCTCTGCCTTGCACCCCAGTGCAGGTGGGGTGGGGGGGCTCTACCTCCAGCCAGCCCAGCCCTGGGAAGCCCCCATGAAGCCCAAGCCTTGCTGCCAGACCTTGCTTTTCACCCCTGCTAGTCCCAAATGCATGTAGGCTGGTACTTGTCCCAAGTGCCTCCGAGTGGGAAGTCATCCTCCCCTCCTCTGTGCCATCCCTGGCAGTCCCTTTTTTAGGCAGGTCCAGCCCCATGGCAGGTCACGCCAGCCCCTATATAGAGATGCCTGTGGCACCATCTAGGGAGCTCTTGGTCACCTCGTGGTCAGCTTTATGGGCAAAAAAAGGTGCCCCTTCCCACCCCATCCCAGCACCCGCATCCCAGGGCATTCCCAGGAGGAAAAGCTACCCTTGCCAGGGAGCTCCTGTGGTTCAACGTCTGCAGGTGCCATTATTAAAAGCAGGCTGTCATCTTGCCCGAGACGGGAATCTGCCTGGGAAAAATCCCTTTTGCTCCTGCTCCCCTTCATAGATCTCTTTATTCTCTTTATTTCTGGCAAAGTGACCCAGCGATGGGGCGAGGGGGTGGGGTCAGGGTGAGGATGCCTGCTGCTGCCTGAGCTGGCTCCCATGGCAGGGCAGTGCCTGGGGTGCCAGCATCCCGCCCAGCTCAGCGCCTGCCTCAGCCGACCCACAAAGCCACCCCCCTTCCATCGCTCCAGACCCAGCACCCACTTTTCACTTAAAAAAAAAAAACAAAACCCCCAAAAAAAGGTT